>JASDQU010500365.1:32339-46336 GCA_032191745.1 Picea mariana
TTGATTCTATGAATTACGCCTCTTCTGTGTATTTCAGCTCCTGCCCACAACATGCTATTTCCCTGTGTGTAATTTCTCTCCACAGCAGCCTCCATCTCTTCTCTGTTCTGTGTATTTATACTATCTTTTCACCTTCTTCATCCTCCATGTATAGTGCCTCTGCATGCTCTTCACCATGCCACAATTCTACTCATCGGATTGTTCACTGCCACTCCACTTTTGCTCTGCTTCGCTCGCTCAAGCCTCAAAAAGAAAAAAATGCATCTCACTTCTGTCTATACCTCATTTGTTACTCATCTCTGAGTTTTATCTCACACTGCGCATACTGTTGGTCTCACACTGCGCATACTGCAATTTTTCCTTTCTTACAGTTCAACTCATTTTTCATTCAGAACAGCCAACCACGCATAGTCACTGCATGTTTCTTTTATCCACTTCCTCTATGGTACACCTAGAATATTCTTGGACAAAAACACCTCAACAACGGAATCTCCAATCGTCCAAGAACCATGATTCGGTTCTGCTAATTGAATCATAACTGAATTGTTAATCATGAAGATCAACAATAGCCCTTCGATCAGATGCTCAAATAACCAGCACCGTTGGATTAAATCCGTAGGGTCTTTCATTTATTTCTCCATTTCTCATTTCGACATTTCGACATTCCTGTGGTGAAGTGTTTTGACACTCCAACTCCCGGTATCCGAAACCTGCACCAAAAGGTTTTTTTCACATTTCAGCATTCCGGCATTTCGACATTCCTGTGGTGAAGTGTTCGACACTCCAAATCCGGGTATCCGAAACCTACACCAAGAGGTGTTTTTCGCATTTCGACATTCTTCCATTTCAACATTCCTGTGGTGAACTGTTTCGACACTCCCACTCCTGGTATTTGAAGCTCCGAAATGGAGTTAGATCAATGGTCTGGTATTTCAGCGTTTCACATTTCAGCGTTTTGGCATTTCTGTGATGAAGTGTTTCGACACTTCCAACTCTCGTTATCCGAAACTTCGAAATGGAGTCATTGTTGATGTGCCTGTTTCAGAATTTCAGGGTTCGCTACTTTAAAGGTTAAAGTTCCTTTGATCTTTGATTTCCCGGTCTACGAAACTCCAAAATGGAGTCTTTGTTGATGTGCATGTTTCGGGATTTCGATGTTTTGCATTTCACAACTTCGGGACTCCTGTGATGAAGAGTCTCAACTCTTGACATTTGGTCTTATCCACCTTGTAGCTTCACCATATCTAACGGTTGCTGGTCCTTCGTAATTACTCTAGATCAGAAGGCCCAAATCTTATCCTGATTTCGCATATCGCGAGTTGGAAGGTTAGAGAACTTCCTTCCTTTAACCTTTTAGTTAGCGAAATGATGATTTGTGACCATGTGTCCTGCCTGAAGATGAACGGTCCTCCTGCTTTCGGGATTTTGTAAGCCCGCTTTACCTTGCACTTTAAAGGTCGTGCAGGTTCTCCTGGATCTAATGACTGTTGATCCCTGCACTCAGATCTAATGCCTAATATATGTCCTCCATATGCATGCTTCTCCTGTCTAGACTTATGATGTCTTCCGAGCCTGTTTACCATCAATTGGAAAACACCTCTGCACTATCTCTTCTGATCTTATTGAGCTTGCTTTGCTGCGTCTCCCCAAAATAATTCGGGTGCCCACCTGACACATTATTCCTGTACTTAAGCCATCGTTGTTGTTGTAATTTCCATCAATGACAAGAATACACTACCTGTAAAACATGCCAACAATCTCCCCCTTTGGCATTGATGGCCAAAAAGGCACCCAGACTCTTTTCTCCCCCTTTGACATCAATGTCAAAGAAAACACGCTCCCCCTGAGTTGTTGCAGTACTTGTCGGGGATATCAGATATTCAACCAATACAAACTCCCTCTAAACAGATGAAATGTCTTATTTGAGTCCTGCAGAGTATTTGTATCTAAGCCAGAGTCTTCTCCTTCTGATTCTTGGACCTGTTCATCTTCATCTTCAACTATGTTCTCTGTAGCAAACACAATATTGCTCACCTCTCTTACTGTGACTCCTTCATCAACCTTTTCTTATCATAATTGGATGACTCCCCCTATCACTGTTCTCTCTCTGCTTCTGATTGTTCTCCTCCTATGTTTCTAAAAACATTAGCTTTCCCTGACAAGGTCTTTCCTATAGTTATCTCTACAGAAATTCATGTATATAATTTTGTACATCATAATGTTGTTGCTACGAATGTCGTTGTCCTACTTGAACACTGTGCAATTGTAGCTTGTACTTTTTAATTAACCCTTGGATCTCCCCATTGATTCTCATCGATCTCTATTACTGCAATTTCATTTTTCTTCCATGATGCATACAATCCAAGGATTTTATGACCATATTCAATCACAAGAAAACACCACTACAACCACTCTCATACCTGCTTTTCTTTTTCATAGACGAAGGACATGTATCAGGTTTCTTAGGAGTACTAATTTCTTCCTTGTTGCATCCAATACTAGATTTGTCATTTGGTGATCTCTGACTATCCAAGAGCTTATCTAGGGTCATGGAGCTATTTAAGAACTTTCTTTGGGTGTTTGACTTCTCAAACTTCAAAACTTCAGCTTCCATCTTATGACATGATTCTTCTTCTACTTCTTCCATGGGAGAGATGCTAACTGAACATTCTTTTATTGTATCTGTGTCTTCTTCTTTACTTGCAGGGGAGGATTCAATATCAACATCATTAATTGTCCTTATGCCTTTATTCACCACTTGTCCTGAGTTTACATTTACCTTACACTCTTTGGATGTGAACACCTCTTCACTTCTTTTGTCACACTTTTGACTTGTACTGAGCAAATTATGTTTCAGACCATCCACAAGTAGAACATATTGGGCATCTCCTTTGTCATTACTCAAACTCACCATCCCTCTATCCTTGATTTTACCTGGTTCATCATTTTCAAGGATCATATTTCCTATTTTTCTTTTACTTATGAACATAATCTTATCCTTGTCTCCAGTCATGTGCTTGGAACATCCACTGTCTATATTCCCGGAGGCCTTTTGTTTTTGAGTTGAAAGTGCTAGACCACAATTTTCACTATCTTTCCTTTTCCATGTGTTGGCCTTTCTATCTAAGAAATTTATCCTTGGATCTGCTTTGTAATTCTTCAGATGGCAGTTTTCCGCTTTGTGGCCAAAGTTGTGACAGTTATAGCATTCAATCTCATTGTTCAATAGGTCAAAGTTATTGTTGCAACATTGTCTACTCATTGACTGTTTATTATTTCTTGACCTCCTCAGTTGCATGTCTCTAGACTTGATTTGACAATTTGCAATCGGTGATGGTTTGTTACTTGGTTGTATCATTCTTTGTTGTCTATTCCTTGGAAATATTAATTGCTCATGTCTAAGTCTTAAGGAACAATTTACAGCTTTGTGACCAAATTTAGAATAGTAGAAACAATATCCATAAAAAAATTCTTTGTACCTGGAAAATGGTTGTCTTCTTTGAGAAAATTGATTTCTTCCATGCTGATGATTTCCTTGAGCAGGGAGTGTATTATTTCCTTGTTCTACAGATTCAGTTCCAGCACCTTTTTCTTTACTCCTCCTGGGGAGTTGATTCTCTTCCTTTGTTTCTGCAGGTTTGTTGTTGTCATTGCTTGTAGATTTGACAAACTTGATGAAGTCTTTATTGCTTGGATGACCACTACTTGATCCCTCTTCATAACACAAACATGTTTTCAACTTTGGATTCCTTTGCTGATTCAAAATGGTGGCTAATCCTTCTGAGGCTTTGATACTTGACAGATTATGATGATACAAGGCTTGAAACTTCTCCAACTCTTTCCTAGTTTTCACTACTACTTCTTCCAACGCTTTACATATTGCCTTCTTTTCTGATAATTGTTGTTTCATAATGTCCTCGATTTTATTTGCCTCTTCTAATTCCACTTTCAGTAGGGCAAAGTCTTCATCAAGCTGTTTACTGTCTTTCTTGAACTGTATGAACAATTGTTTTGCTTTATGTTCTTAATTCTAAGTCTGTCAATCTCTTCCAGCGCACTGATTACTTCTCCTTCCATATCAACCACAGATTCTTCTTCATTAGCCTCACTTCCTGTGCTTTTATTATCATAATCCTCTTTGTCCATAAGCATGAATTCATTTAGTTTATTTCCAATGGAAGAGTCATTGTCTTCATCATCTGAAGGATCATCATCATTGTCTACACATAAACTTTTCTTTCTATCAAATCTTTTGGATTTGTACTTCTCTTCACCTTCAGAGTTCTGGTGCTTCTTCTTGTGTGGAAACTTATTTTCAAAGTGACCTATCTTACCACAGTTAAAACATTTGAAGGGAAGCTTGCCTTGATATTTTCCCGATCCTTTCTTTAACCTTCTCACAAATTTTGCCTCAATATCATCTAAATCTGAATTAGTATTCTCATTTTCTTTAAAAGATGCTTCTCTAGTAATGGATTTATCTTTGTTGATTCTCATTTCATATGCAATTAGAGTTCCTAGGAGTTGATCAATGGATAGAGTTTTAAGATCATTTAGTTCTTCTATTGCAAAGACTTTTGGATTAAATTTATCAAGCAAAGATCTTAAAATCTTCTGAACTAAATCATGGCATTCACAAGTTCTTCAACTCTTAAAAAATACTTGCTAATTGTTTCATCTTCATTCATCTTTAGTTGTTCAAACTTCAACCTAAATGTTTGAAGTTTGCCATCTTTTACTTTCTCATTTCCTTCATAGCTGCTAATAAGTTTATCCCACATTTGTTTGGTAGTTTGAAGATGCATCACCTTTACAAACTCGGATTCTGCAAGTCCATTCAATATAGCATTCATTCCATTAGCATTAAAGATAAATTCTAACTTATCATCCTTGGAAGCCAGCACAACAAGCTTTGTATATCCAGTCTCTACTACATCTCAAACATAAGCACCTAAATCCATTAGGTATGTTCTCATTCTAACCTTCCAAAAGAAAAAAATTGTTCCATCAAACAAAGGAGGCTTATTGGCTGAAGTCCCTTCATGACTTGTCATGTTTAAGCTTACAGATATACCTTTAAATAAAAGGAACTTGCTCTGATACCAATTGTTGGACAACTGAGAGGGGGGGGTGAATCAGTTGTTACTGTGCTTAAACAATTATGCTTATTTTAAACTCTTTACAAAGCACTCAATGACAATCTGAATAATGCAGAGAGGTAAGCAATAGATAATTCGACATCAGTCACACATATGAAATAAACAAAGACAGATATTTCCTGAGGAAACCCATAAAGGGTAAAAACCTCTTCTTCTTAGTATGATAAATAATCTTTACATTCTATACATTATCATATATATGAGCTCCAACTCATTGTGAGGCTACAACCTCTATTTTTCAAGCTACAACTTGCTAAGAGCACCAACTCTCTGATTTCTCTAGCACCGACTAGAAGGAATCACCAACTCCCCGAGTGTTCCAGCACCGACTAGATGGAAGAACCTACTTCCACATACAAGAACCAGCTTGTTTGAGAGCACCAATTCTCTGGTTTCTCTAGCACCCACTAGAAGGAAGCACCAACTGGATGGAAGCACCAACTTCCAGTTACATAGGCTCCAACCTCTATAACAGAGAACACTTGTTATCCCTTGCACCACCCTGCCACCCTGGCTTTTTTGGCTACAACCAGATGGAAGCTACAACTCCCTCTATTCAAGCACCACTTGAACCTCTAAGGATAACAATCCTCCCTAGCACCTCCCTACCACCCTGATTATAAATATTTTCTACAGAAACTTATTGCAATGATTCAATAGTTTTCATTGGCTTACCAGGCTTATCACTGTTATGCCATGCTGATCTGCTCTCCTATATCAGTGTCTCTCTGCTTGCATCTTCTTGCGCTTTTTGATCTTCCTCTTTTCTCTACAAGTGCACCTCAGCCTTCTTTTACTGTCTCAGCTATGCATCTCTATTCTTTTCTTCTGTTTCACTTTATGCTTTGCATCTTATTTTGATTCTATGAATTACGCCTCTTCTGTGTATTTCATCTTTTGCCCACAACATGTTATTTCCCCATGTGTAATTCCTCTCCACAACAACCTTCATCTCTTCTCTGTTCTGCGTATTTATACTATTTGTGCACCTTCTTCGTCCTTGATGCACAGTGCCTCTGCATGCTCTTCACTGTGCCACGGTTCTACTCATTGGGTTGTTCACTTCCACTCCACTTTTTCTCTACATCGCTTGCTCAAGCCTCAAAAAGAAAAAAATGCATCTCGCTTTTGTCTATACCTCATCTGTTACTCATCTCTAGGTTTTATCTCAGACTACGCATACTGTTGGTCTCACACTATGCATACTGTAATTTTTCCTTTCTTACAGTTCAACTCATTTTTCATTCAGAACAACCAACCATAGACAGTCACTATGTGTTTCTTTTATCCACTTCCTCTACGGTTACACCTCGAATCTTCTTGGACAAAAACGCCTCAACAATGGAATCTCCAACCGTCCAAGAACCATGATTCGGTTCTGCTAATTGAATTGTAACTAAACTATTAATCATGAAGATCAACAATAGCCCTTCGATCAGATGCTCAAATAACTGCATTGTTGGATTAAATCCACAGGGTCTTGCGTTTATTTCACCATTTCACATTTCATTATTTCCACATTTTGGCATTCCTATTTTGAAGTGTTTTGACACTCCAACTCTCGGTATCCAAAACCTGCACCAAAAGGTTCTTTTCGCATTTCGGCATTTCGACATTCCTGTGGTGAAGTGTTTCGACACTCCAAGTCCCGGTATCCAAAACCTGCACCAAAAGGTGTTTTTTGCATTTCGACATTTTGGCATTCCTGTGGTGAAGTGTTTCGACACTCCCACTCCCGGTATCCAAAGCTCCGAAATGGAGCCAGATCAACGGTCCGATATTTCGACGTTTCTCATTTCGGCATTTTGGCATTTTTGTGATGAAGTGTTTCGACACTTCCAATTCCAACTATCCAAAACTCCGAAATGGATTCATTGTTGATGTGTCTGTTTCGGGATTTTGGGGTTCACTACTTCAAAGGTTAAAGTTCCTTTGATCTTTGATTTCTCAGTCTGCGAAACTATGAAATGGAGTATTTGTTGATGTGCCTGTTTTGGGATTTCGGTGTTTCACATTTCGCAACTTCAGGACTTCTGTGATGAAGAGTCTCGACTCTTGACTCTTGGTCTTATCCACCTTGCAGCTTCACCATATCTAACGGTTGTTGGTCCTTCGTAATTACTCCAGATCTGATGGCCTATATCTTATTGTGAGTTGGAAGGTTAGAGAACTTCCTTCCTTTAACCTTTTAGTTAGCGAAATGATGATCTGTGACCACGTGTCCTTCTCGAAGTTGAAGTGTCCTCCTCCTTTCGAGATTTTGTAAGCCCACTTTACCTTGCAATTTAAAGGTTGTGCAGGTTCTCCTAGATCTAACAACTGTCGATCCCCACGCTTAGATCTAATGCCTAATATCTTTCCTCCATCTGTGCGCTTCTCCTATCTGGACTTACAATGTCTTTTGAGCCTGTTTGCCATCAATTGCCAAGCACCTCTGCACTATCTCTTATGATCTTATTGAGCTTGCTCTACTGCTTATTCCCAAAATACTTCTAGTGCTTGCCTGATGCATTCTTCCTGTACTTAAGCCATCGTCATTGTTGTACTTTCCATCAATGACAAGAATACGCTGCCTATAAAACATGACAACATGTTGATGATATGCTCGATGAAAGTCGAAGCATGGATAAAATCAGTAAGAAAATGAGTCAGGTGGACAGGACAATTCAGATGAGGGATCAAGGAGCAGCAAAACAAATTATGGGCATAGAAGTATACAGAGATGGTAATGGTAAGCTATGGTTGGAGTTCAGTATGAACATTGTAAAACTAGTTTTTATCCCTCCTGCTTTCCATTATAATTTTTCTTCAAGTATAGGTCATGTATATAAAGAAGAAAAGGTTACGTCTCGTGTAATTTTAGTAGGAGGTCTATTGTATGTGATGAAATGGTTAAGACCAGATCTTTCACATGGTAATGATGTTGTCATATACGTAACAGATTCAGTTGTTGCAGTGAAATGGGTGCTTCAATGTTTGAGAAGCACAAATGTCACCTATAATGGTTACACTGAGATGGTCTGTGATAATTTTAATGTATACTGTAATACAGGTGTTTTGGATAGGAGGATATCTATCACTAAATATGTCTCACAACACAATTGTGGAAGACATGTTGGAGGTGGAGCGACCCCTCAGAAAATCCAAACTCATGCAAGTCACACAGGCGAGATCATGAAACCAGTTTTATTAGAGAAGCTGCAGTGGTGCTTGGCTTCTCTTAGCTTGCAGAAAAGGTGATGAACAAAAGGAAGGAGCAAGGTATCAGGTTAGTTGTTGTCAAGGTGGAGATTGTTGGGATTTGGTGACAACGAATTCCTCCAAGGATGGATTTGGATCCTATTATTTTGCGTTGGTGACAACCAAATAGACCAAGTTAGAATATGGATAAGGATTGCATTTAATAAACAATTTCTTGTAAATGTATATAAATACATGTAAGCATGTAGAGGCAAAGAGAGAGATAGAGTGAGAACTTGCACGTCTATTGTAATTTTCATGATCTGAATAATAAGACATTTGATGCCTATGCTTGGTGGATGTAGCCCAACGTTTGGGTGAACCACGTGAAATCCATGTGTTTCTTATGTGTTTGATTGTTAATTATCATATGTGAATTGTTTTTTCCACATTTGCAATTCTAACAAGGTGTATATCCTAATAGACAATATCTTCTGCAAAGCCAATGAATCCCTCATCCACAAAACTAGGTTTTTATATGTCATCTTATTTGATTGATGCAATTTTCTCTTATGTTGCCTTCCCTGGAATGAGCTAGGCTTGGAACCTTGACTTCCCACCCATTCATATCTATTTTTTTTATTTGTGGGAGTGCAATTATAAAATTTATTTTAATGAAATTTGTGATGGCATCATAGCTCCATTGTTCCAAACTATTTTTGGATGATCCCTCCAAAGGTTGTCTTATGAATATTTGGAAACCCTCAAGGACTTAGTCAACTAGTATATGGAAAAATATTTTACCTACATCAGGGTTTTCAGATGTTCTTCCCCATCTCACCTTTTATCCAAGTATGTATCAAACTAACTCATAGGAAGAGAAATATCATACCAAATATTGGAAGTAGTTATTGTTAAATCCTTTTCATCTAGTAATAAAAGAATATATCACACATTCCCATTTATTGTTAAATCCTTTTCATCTAGTAATAAAAGAATATATCACAAATTCCCATTTAGAATAGGAAGTTTCACATTGTTGAATAATCCACATGACAAAGAGGAGAAATAAGCTCTAAAAAGAATGATTTTATCTACATAGGCTCCTAGAAACTATGATCCCAGAGGTTGATTACCAAACATTTCAAAACCATGAACATGATATCTACATTCTTGTTGAAATACTCAGAGGGGGTGAATCAGTATTACACAATTATTATTAATATATTTTACCACATTTTTCTTTCATTCAACATATTTTATTTACCAACAATTAATCATGCAATTCATAGTACACATAAATTTCATATGGAAACTCAAATGGTGAAAACCACATAAAATTTCCTTTTAAAAATTGTAAGCACCAACCTACATTAGACACGAATCTACAATAATATTTATAGGAACCAACTTGCGAGGGACACCAATCCCCCTACTGAGCACCAAAGCATCCAATGGGCACCAACCCATCGAACTATTGTTCAAAAGAACCAACTTGTAGGAGACACCAATCCCCTTCCTCTCTCCACCTTGCCCCCGAAAGAATATTTGTAATTGTAGTCTACTTCAAAATACATCTCCAACATGCTTCATCCTCTATGTCATTGTTGGCCCTTGACCAAGTTTTGAGGATCCTTGGTCATGTTTGACCTATTTTTGGGACTTCGACAGAGTGTCGAAGGCGGAGTGCAAGTTGAAGTGGAGATTGCAGGATGTTGGCCCCTTTTTAGGGATTTTTGGGTTTTGGGCTTATGTAACAGGTATGGGGATGTCAGCCCATGGGTTTACCCATGTTTAGGTCCTCTTTATAATGTATAAATAGAACTTTAGGCAATGTAAGAGAGGGGGAAGAAGAGATTTTTTGTGCTATGCTAAGTGCAAGCGATGATTTTCAATGCTTTGTGCATGTTGTGTGAGATTTGAAAGGCTAAGTGCAAGTAATTGTAAGAGACTATGAAGAGGCTTTGTGCTGTAAATCAAGGAAGGAGGATCTAGGGAAGTGCACATAGATCTCTTATCCTCTCCAAAGTAAGATATCATGGATCTGTGCATGTAGAATATTGACAGAAATAAATAAAGAAGAAGAGTTGGTGGACGTAGCCCCAGGGTGGGGGTGAACCACGTATATCCCATGTTGTGGTTGCTTTGTGCTTTATGGTTGTTCTCTTGTTTATGTTGTTAAATTTTTTGTGCACTGATATATGCTTAGAAGATTCTAATATGGTAGCTTAGTGGTAAATAATGTGATTGAATGCTATATCTTATCTATGTTGGTATGCTTAGTGCTTGAATCTATTGGATTTGTGTGAATACTTTGTTGGTCTATTATTAGGGTTTAGTTGCGTTGTAAACTAAGACTAAATATTAATGAACTATAACTACTAAGTGCTCTATTAATATGTTGCAATCACAGATCTATGTCCCAGCTAAGGTTGCAGACATCTGATTCCTACAACCACCCCTGCCTCTACCTTGGGTGAGACTTCATCTGCTTCAGAGGTTTTGTTGAAAGGGTTGGTAGTTACGGTTTTGTTGGTGCATTGTTGTAAGCATTGAACCTTGGGTCTGCCCCTGTGCCAACAAATGGTTTTGTTGTCGGGACTGAAACTGTGATTGTTGGGAACGACAGAAAAGAGAAAGCTCTGTGCGTAGATCTATTTCCCTAGTGTGTAGTATTCTACTTGACCTGTGAAGCTCTGTGCCAAGAAGAAAATTCAGATCTGAAGAAAAGAGGTAAGACCTGAAAGCTTCGTGCTTTGATAAAAGTAAACTAAGAATTTTTGGTTAAAGAGGTAAGATATTAAATCTTTTTTCTCTGATAAAGGTAATAACAGTGAAAAGTTTTGATTGAAAAGGTAAGATAAGTGGAAATTTTTGTTTCAAAAGTATGGATCTAGGTATGTTTGATAAATTTTGTCCTAGCCTGAAAAATAGGGCACAACTAGAAGAAAGAAGATTTGATATGAGAAGATCTGATAGAAATAATGAAAGGTATGTTATTCCTATGCATAGAAAGAATGTTTGGACTAACAAATGGATGTAGGATCCTAGAAAGAAATTTTTGCAGGCTAGCTACTATGATCCTAGTGCGCAGTACAGGAAAGGTTGGGGATCATTTCAAATAAAGAGAGGATTAAATCTTTGTTATAGTTGCATACAACCAGGACATCTTGCTAAGGAATGCCCTGATAGAAGACCTAGTTGTCTTTGTTGTAAAGCTATGGATCATGAAGTTTTAGATTTCCCTAGAATGATTGCTATGATTGATAGAATGAATATGAGACAAGAAAACCCTGAGGAAGGTCAAGAAACTAAGACCCCATAAATAATCAATAAATAACCCCATAACCCCTTAAATAATCAAAGAATATATTGCTACAAATTAAGAAACCCTAAATGATCACAGAAATATCAACTTATCAGAGATCTTCCAAGAAAAAGAATGAATAGAAGAAAGAATAGGAGACTTCAACATTGATTGTGATATGGAAGAAAAAACACAGGTAAATATCATGACAGAAAGAACTTGGGAAACTTTAGGAAAGCCTGCTATGATTCCTACATTGGGAGGAATAATATTATTTAGAGGAAAGCTGATAACCATGTGTGGAAGACTCACCCAAATATCTATGAGTTCTCATGGAACCTCGACAGAGGAAGATTTTGAGATTTTTAAATGTATTGAGAATAGCGCCCCATTTTCTATATTACTAGGAAAACCTTGGATTGAAATGAATCAGGCAAGAAGGAAAGAAGAAGAAGTCTTAGAGAAGAAGAAGAAAGAATTAAAATATTCCATGACTAGGAGGATAACACACTTGATTGAAGAATAAGAGAACATATTGAAGCTACTTAGAACCAGAAAATTGGATGTCTAAGTTGAAAGAACACAAGCAGACTCACAAATGAGTAGAAGACCTACCCCAGATAGATAATATGTATTTCTCTCTCACCCTATGAAATAATATCAACAACGCGAAGTTACTATGCCAAAAGGAGATACGAATCAGAATGGAAAGAGGATAACCGAGATGAAGACTACATGGAAGAAGGCTAAGAATCTCAGTAAGAAGAGAGAAAAGATAGAAAGGTTACAAAAGGTTCCAGAGGGGACTTCGTAGAAGGAAGGCTTGCAAGACTAGAACTTCGTCGGTATATCAGAACAATGCAACATGGCGAATAAATATATCCGTTGAAAGCATTATAACTGTTATCATGATGCCCTGAATGGTTAGAACAACATTTATGACCAGGAAGATCGCCATCAGACCGTTGAGATCGAGCCGCAAAAAACAAAACCATGTTGATGAAGGCCTCTCGTCTGTTGGAGATAACCGTTACACTGCTATCTACTTATCATTGAATGTGGTATTTCATACATATTATCTCCAACTGAAGAGGAATATCGAAGTTGTCCCTCGCATGACGCCAAACACCCTACATTGGTTCTGACCCCTCATGAAGTTCCGCATAGATCAACACTTCATTTATATCACTGCCCATGTAGATGAGCATAAAGAAGAACTCCAGTCATACTACAAGCTCATAGAGGAGGACCTCGAAGAGATAACCAAGGACTGGTCTGCAGAGCTCCTCATCCTTGTTGACTCCGCAAAAATGTCAGACCCTAAACTAATCAGCAACCTTGAGACCACTCATGAAGAAAAGGATACTCCTGGACCCAGCAGAAGGAAGAAGACCGAAGAGGTCCAAAACTTGAGCAGTGCATCAGGAGAAACTACTTCAGTATCACCTGGCCAAGGGGGTGATGATGAAGTAGATCAAGAAGAGACCCACGAAAAATAAGATCAGTAGAAGTAGGGTGAAGTAACACTGTCTAGGGATCTTGTTGATGAGGTTGATCCCTTGAAGAAAATGAAGGTTTCCCCCACAAAACCCACTTCTTGAAAGAAATGCAGAGCCAGCTTGACTAAGATGTAGACTGTTCTCACTATAGATGACTTCGACATTATCATCGCAGCTGTAGCAAATGCCCCGCAGGACATATTACATAAACATGAAGCCAAGCAGGAGGAGATGTATGTCAGGGTCGAGGTTGAAATCAGAGGGGTACAACAGGCCCTTCAATCCATCCATGAAGTATCCATTGTACCCCCTCCATCAGAAGAACCAGAGTTGGGAGATGATCCTACCCAACTCCACAGACTAGCTGATGTGACCGAAGCTCACCCTTGTTGAGCACAAGATGAGAAATACCAGGCCACAATGGCCCTGAAACAAGCCCAAGAATAAATGGTAGAGCAATGTCATGTCGCACAATAGGATAAGGATGACCTTCAAGCCAAGTTTGAAGAAGAGAGGGCTTAGGTCAAGCAAGAAAAAGAGCAGTTGCTCACAGAGCAGATTAGAGTCAAAGAAGCAGTCGATAGAGCACTTTTCTCTGTGACAAGATCAAATCCAAAGGTAGAATACTGAGTGGAGCATCAAGTAGTGCAACTGGCAGAAGCTATCAAGTAGCTTCAATAAATAATAGCAGACTTAGAGCTACAAACAGTTCCCAACACTCCACAGGATGTGCATGATCAAAGAGAAGCAACTGCTCAAAGCACAGTTGAGAGAATCAAGGCCCTTGCCATGGAATGTAAAAATCTAAGTGCCTTCAGTTCAAGATCCTTAGTGATTCGCTCATAAGTATGG
>JASDQU010500366.1:19985-44881 GCA_032191745.1 Picea mariana
TGGTGGAGGATCCTAGGAAAGCAAAAGTTCTAGATAACTTTAATTAGCGTTGATTTTTATGGCTGTTCTTTACGCAAAGAGGTGCATGGAAGTGAAACGAATGGAATTATGACTCAGACCCAAAGAATGCATCAAATATGATAAGCAGTCATTTCCGTTCGATGAACACCTATCTAAGGGAGAGAGAAAGTTCTTTTCACTAACAAGCACAAATATGGAGTGTCCTCAGACAATTCTTTTCTCAATCAAATCCTGATGCAATGCTAAAACTTTTTAAGTGCCTTCTAATATGCACAATCAATCATGAAGATATCTTTTATTGTTTGTGTACGGATGATGATCAATACAACACAATGATTGTCTTGCTAATTATCTCCTTGTATGAATGAAAACCAAACTAGCACAAAAAAAAAATCACACAAACAATACACCCTTTCGTAGCAATCAAAACGAAAAAGCGAAAGAAAGAGAAACAATCAAAGAGAAAAACAAACTTCACACCCAAAAGAAAAAGTTGAAGAACAATATCCTTGACTGAAAATCAAGATAAAGAGGTCTGTAGGCCTTTGATGACCTTCACCAGGGTTTTTACTCAGCTGATGAGGAGAGAAGAACAATGCATGGGTTTCAAACTTCACTCAACAGGAAAAACTCAATGAAAATAGTGAAGAAGGCTACAAGATCCAATTAACAAGGTGTTTATTCTTCAAAAAGGACAGATGTCAAGGCTGAAAAGGAAGAAAAATCGACTCACTAGATCACTCAACAAAAGAGACACAGAGGCAAACCCTAAAAAAGGCATATCTGGAGGGTTTTTTGGCCAAAAAGAGGTTGGCGCTCTGTTGCTAAGGGAAAGGAGCATTATAGCACTCTGTGTAGAGGTATGGGGGAGCGCTGACACTCGGTTAACACTAGGACAGGGGTGCCAGGGTCTAAAAGCCCCATAAATGTCAAAAAATTCCAAAAATTGGGATCCAAGCTTGACAAGTATGCTGAGTGTGATAAAGTAAGAAGCCAATCAGCTCATGAAACTAATCAAAAAGGAGTGAACCAGGTATGAAACAATCAAGGGGTAGAACAAGGTCAATGAGGAGAAAAAATCCAAACAATAGGTTTCGATTTGAGGCTATCTCCCCAGTGGAGTCGCCAGTTTCTGTTGTAGGAAAATCTCCCTGCGAACAGGTAGATCACCTCTAGAGCTTGACCTTAACCCTAGATAGAAAAATGCTTAACATGGACACTGACTTCCTTTCAAATCTATCTAAACTAACACATGAGAAGGAAGGATGAAAGAAGTACCTTTTTATCGACATTTTTCCCTGCATGCTCCGAGTTGCGCTCCAATCCTTTGCTCCTCGCTGAGTTCTATGGACAAGAAAAGATACAACTGCTTCCTACTCTATTGATATTAGCTTGAAAATAGATCTATCAACTAGTGATAAGTTCATGTGACATTAGACACAAACTAGAAAGAAACAGGACAAGCGTGTCATATTGATGAGAATAACGACAACAGTAATTACAATCGTAGATGCGAATGCGACAGCTTCGTCAAGTCCCCTTCGTCTAACCCTTTCCTGAAAGCTCCACAACCTGGATAATAGCAGCTTCACTGATCACTCTCCTTTGGCTGAGTGTAAGTTTCCTTCAAGATCATAAGTTTCATAACTTCAATTCTTCCCCCCTTTCCACCATCATAGAGCCTGTTTATATAGGTTAAGAGGAGCTTAACCTCTTGAGTTATCTTTAGAACAAGTTGGGAACCTTCTCCTTAGATCATGGATCTCTTGATGAAACCAAGAATTTGAGCACAACTGCCTCCTAATCTCAAAAGATCCTCCCTTTATTCTCCTCAACGGGCCAACTACTGCCTCAGATTAGGCAGCGCTCCCTTAGAAGGGGCATCAAAGTGCTGTAGCGCTCCCTGGTAAGCCTTGGGGAGCACCAGCACTCTCAAAATGAGCAGCGCTCCTTCAGAAGGGGCTGGGGAGTGTTATAACGCTCCCTGAAGCCTTGTAGGGGAGCGCCAACGCTTCTAGAGCTGAAATGGGGGAGTGCTCCCCCTCCAAACCTTTGTTTCAAGGTTCCTTTCAGGTGTCAAGAGCTATTTGACTTTAGTAAACTAGTTCTCCTCCTTCAAATCAGTCATGTGAGATGTTATAAGTGTCTCCTTAGTGTCATATTCATGTCAACATGTCTGAACATCATTTGTGACACTAGTGACCAACTTGCGACACTTGCGAAAGTTGTAGGGAAGATGCGACACTTACGTCGATTGAGAGGGACATGCGACACTTATCCAGCTGAGAAATTTTGATGTGTAACACTTAGGCCCATGGTTCAGGTGCCCGGTCACATAGGAGAAAGAATAAAGGAGGGGCGCTTATGTCTCAGACCTGGGCCCGCAATATTGACGAATTAGTTCATAACCGTCAGATCAGTGGGGGAACGCGTGGAGACTATTAGGCCTTCCCGACATTCTACCCATCGCAATTTTGAAGGGGGAAAGACCTTCTCTTTCTCATCCATGAACCCAAAAACATCGAAGCACTCTGGAAAATAGGCATGAGGTCACGGCCCGTGGTCACTCGAGGCAATAGAAGGGGCTGTACCAAAAAGGTCAAAAGCACTAAGATGAGTTTCATAAGGGGGGCACTGTGTCTCCAGATGTTGGTTCGACGTGATCTAAATCATGATGCCTGCTTGGGATAAATGAGATAAGAGATAAGGTGGTTGAAGCCTCACTTCACTCATTAATTACAAGGAATGAACATCCTGGCTGGAAGGTCTACCCAAGACGGTCCTCTGTACTGGTTCTTTCCATGGAAGCCACATCATGAAATAAAAACTGATGGGCGTCGGGCTTTGCTCCTGCAAGAAATCCAGGGGTGACTTCTGATGCTAACAAGGTCGTGATTGGTTTCTTTCCAAGAGTAAATAGAGTGAATTGTCAATTGTTATGTGAATTCAATTGCTACAGGAAGAAGGGTCTCAATTCATCTCTTTATTTCATGAGCCTATAATGAATATACTTTCTATTTGAGCAAGAACCTTTTCAGCTGAGTGTTTGCTTGAGAGTTTTACTATGAGATTTATCTTCTATTTTGAAGTTGTCTAAAGAATAGTGTTCAGATATTCCAAAAACAGAGTATTGTGTTATTGATTATTTCTTGATTGAGCTAGATACAACAGACATAGACAAATTACCTATTTTTGCCACATATAGTGTAACAACTCTTTTGATTATGAATCCCACATTGATACATAAATGATTGAAATATACTAAACATATATTTACACAAACATTTTGGCGCCATTGTTGGGGAGTTGTAAACGGTAATAGGTAGTGTTTTGAGTTTGATTGGTTTGATGAGTTTGGATTGGATTTAAGGAAAACCTAAGGGAGGAGAGAAGAAGGTAATACGAGAGGTAAGAACCTGGACATCCACTTTGGTGGGGTTGCTCCAAATTCAGGTTGTCCTCTTACCTTTGGTAGTTAAAATTTTGTGTTTTATTAGAATTAGAGTTTCTTCTTTTTATGAGTAGACGTAGGGATAGTAAAGGTAGATTTATTGCCTCCNCCAAAATTTCATAAAATTTAGAAAAAAAAAAAAAAAAAACCTTCCCCCTCCCCCCACACTAATTCAGCTAATTTATGTGTAGGAACAATTCTCAGAGGACAAATTTCAAAGGCAACAATTGAAACAATAGCCAAAGGAACCAAATCTGAAGCTATTGTTCAGATTGAAAACATAGGACACCAAGCAAGAAGGGAAACACTTGCGACCCAATCAGAAGGAAGAGATGGAAAGGAGACAGAGGTAGTTGTAGAAGAGGTTGCATCTGCCATTGGGGAAACACACAAGGTATTGGAACAGTTGGATATACCAAAAAAACTAGTGGTTGAACCATCACTTAGTGGGGAGACATCACCAACACCCTACAACGTGCTATTTGGAGATATGGTAGATGAAGAGGGAAATGCAAACAACGAAGTAGAGACATTTGGATTCCCAATATTAGACATCACAAGAGATGTTTCTATGAATAATATTCCACTTTCATCACTACCTCACTTACATGGTATGTCAATAGAAGATCCCGATTCATTTTTGTTTGAATTTGATATACTATGTAGGAGTTATAATTACATTGATAATGCACAAAAACTAAAACTCTTTCCAGCCACACTTAAAGACTCAGCATTAAGGTTGTTTACGATCGTACGAGAACACACTATCTTATATTGGGATGGAATGAAGGATACTTTACTCCATAAATATCAAGACTACTATAGACCTAGGGATGCTAGGAATGACATATTTAAAATGTAGCAGTCTAAGGAGGAACGTTTGTAAGATTACCTGGAAAGGTTTCTATATAACTACCAAAAGACGAAACAATTTTCCTTAGACACAACCACAGTTAGGACCATCTTCCTAAAAAGTGTAATGTATGACTTCATCAAGGTACTAAACCTCATGAGTTATGGAGATGTGTATCAGAAGCCGTTTGCAGACATTGAAGAGTATTTTAAAAGGTACTCTCACAGCAAAGCCAAAACATGAAAAAGTGTAAAGGATCCTATAAACAAAATACTAAACCCACACGAGTAGGTGTTACTAGGATAGAATTGAGGAATATGCTAGAAAACTTCAAAACAAACATCCTCAACACCATCATCCTCAACACAATCAGCACCATCAGACCCCCTCTACCTCTACCTTGGCAAGGATCCGCTGACCTCCCAGTCAAGGATCACTGTCCAAACTCCCTGAGCCGAAATAGCTCTGTGGTTCCCTGCTAGAACCTTCAAAAAATCCACAGGTCCTTCTAAACTCCGCCACGTGTGAACAAGAACTAAGCATGAGCTCCTTCCTCGCGTGACCACTACCTGTGACCATTTTCTTACCTAAAAGGCACATCATGTTTCATGATGTCATGACTTTGCATTGCAAGACACATGACTCCTCCAAGTTTGGAAACTCCAAAATTGGCTAACGGTCCTTAGATCCTCCCTTAAATCCTCCACTAATGTGACCCTCATCCAAACCTTGGGGTCTACCTCTGAGAGCGTTGGGATTTCGTGTATCAGGGAATGCGATTTGACTCACCTTCGATCTCTCGACTCCTGAAATATCGAAATGTCGATGCTTATGATCGATGGCCCACAACCTGACTCGATCCAACGACCTAGATCATTTCGTGATTTTGGCTCTAACGAATCCTTAGAAATTTGTCCATTGACTCCTTCAAGTCACGAGTCAGCGAAATACTAAATACTTGCCACATGTCCTTACAGATGGATGGTTTTGATGATTTCAGGAACTCTCCTTTCACTTTTTTTCTCCTATGTTCCCTTCTTATTTCCCGATGTATGATTCCATGAACACCCACATCTACTGTCGCCTTTCTCCGATGATTGGACAACTCCAATGCTTTCGAGACTTCGTGACTTTGCAAAGTATGTTCCTCTGTAAACGCAAGGATTAATCCTCACGCACTTTCCTTTGGATCCAACGGTTGTTGGTCCTCTACGCTTAGATCCGGTGGCCCAGATTTGTTCTTCCCTGTGCTCGCTCCCCCTGTGTCTAGACGTGGATTCAATGATCCATGTCTTCTCTCCTAGTGTCGATCCAATGGAAGTTGTGCTCCTCCTCCTGAGCTTCTGGTTTCTTCCTTGCCTTAGAATATTTTCTAAGTGTCAAAGGTCTCGGCCTTCGATTCTTCCTCCTGCGAACCCTGTTCCTTTGGGTATCATCTACGTTATGGAAACACTATCCCCCCTGAACCTTGGTAATGAAACTTAACCTCAGCTCTGGCATGTACTCAGGCTCTACGTGCAAAATTGCACTGTCTCTCCTGAGCTTCTCGACTTAGAATAGTCCGCTCACCGCACACTGCTTGTGCTTTTGTCCCTTAACCAAGTATTGAGGATTTTTGGTCATGTTGACCTATTGTTGGGACTTCGAAAAGATATCAAAGGAGGAGCGCAAGATGAAGTAGATATCCTGGGATATCGGCTCATTTTTATTGATTTTTGGATTTTTGGATTATGTAACGGGTATGGGAATGTCTTCCCATGGGTTTTACGCATGTATAGGCCATTTTCATAATGTATAAATAGAAGTCTAGGCAATGTAAGAAGAGGTTGATGTGTTAAGTGCTAGAATGAGATCTATGTGATCAAAGGATTGTAAGTGTGCTAAATTCTAAGTACCTTGTTTGTGCATACTGTGTGAGGCTTGCATAGATAAGTGCAAGTAATTGTAAGAGGGATTTGTGTTGTACCCTAGCTAAAATAAAGAGGATCTGGTGAAGTGCGTGCAGATCTACTGTCTTCCGTGAAGTAGGATTTTGATGCTATGTTCCTATAAGAATATTGACAAAGATAATAAAGAAGAAGAGTTGGTGGATGTAGCCCTAGGGAGGGGGTGAACCAGGTACATGTTGTGTTACTGTGCTTTGTGCCATGCATTGATGAGTGGATGTGTTTACTTGCTAAGTTCTAGATCTAGATAGATCGACCTATTGATGCTTTGTTCTTAATAATGTATATGGATGTTAGATATGACCTATGTGCACGTCTTTAGTGCTTGGATCTACTAGATCTAGATTTTTTCTTTATGCTAAGTGCTTAGATACTTTAGATTTGGATGAATGTTGTGATGCTTTGTTTTATCTACCGAGTGGATATTTGTTAAATATTGATAAATTGTCATCATGAAGCGCTTTGTTAAGTATTAAAATCATAGATATGTGTCCTATCTAAGGTTTCAAACATTGGAGTCCTGCAACCACCCCTGCCTCTACCTCAGGTGAGACTTCATCTGCTTCGTAGGTGTTGTCGAAAGGGTTGGTAGTTAGGGTTTTGTTGGTGTGTTGTTGTAGCATTGAACCCTAGTTCTTCCCCTGTGCCAACAAATGGTTCCATTTTCAGGACTTGAAACTGTAATTGCTGGGAACTAAGAAAGAAAAATCTTTGTGCAAATATATGACCTAAAACTGTGATTGCTCGGAACTAAGGAAGAAAAATCTTTGTACAAAGATCTGAATTGAAACTATGGAACATCTGTGTGTAGATATGTTTCCCTAGTGCATAGCATTCTACTCGACCTTTGAAGCTCTGTGCCAAGAGGAAGGTCAGATCCGAAGAAAAGAGATAAGATTTAGAAGCTCTATGCTCCGATAAAGGTAAGAATAGAGAAAAATATTTAGTTTTGAAAGATTTGTGCTCTGTAGAAGTAAGATAAGTGGAAATTTTTGTTTCTAAAGTATGGATCTAGGTATGATTGATAGATTCTAACCTAAATTGGAAACTAGGGAACTAATATATGAAAGAAGATTTGATATGAGTAGATCTGATAAGAATAGTAAAAGATATGTTATACCTATGCATAGAAAGAATGTTTGGACTAACAAATGGATGCATGATCCTAGAAATATGTTTTTGTAGGTCAGCTACTATGATCCCAGCACGCAGTACAGGAAAGGTTGGGGATCATTTAAAAGAAAGAAATGATTAACCCTCTGTTACAGTTGCATAAGACCGGAACATCTTGCTAAGGAATGCCCTGGAAGATGATCTAATTGTATTTGTTGCAAATCTATGGACCATGAAGTATTGGATTTCCATAGAATTATTTCCAAGCTTGAAAGAATGAATACGAGACAAGAAAACTCTAAGGAAAATCCATAAACTAAGATTATGGAAGAACCCCATAAAGAATCAGAGAAATTATTACTCCAAATGACAGAAACCCTGAAGGAATATCGACATGTCAGCTTATTAGAGATATTCAAAGAAAAAGAGTACATCGAAGAAAGAATAGGAGACTTCGACATTGAATATGTTCTGGATGAGGAAACACAAGTGACTATCATGACAGAAAGAACTTGGGAAATTTTATGGAAGCCTGCTATGACTCCTTCACTGGGAGAAATATGAGTATTTAGACGAAAACTGATAAACCTGTGTGGAAAGATCGCCTAGATACCTATGAATGTCAATTGAACTTCGACAAAGGAGGATTTCGAGACTGTTAAATTTATTGAGAACAATGCCCCATTTACCATGTTACTGGGAAAACCTTGGATTGAAAGAGATCAGGCCAGAAGGAAGGAAGAAGAAGAAGTCTTAGAGAAGAAGAAACAAGAGTTAAATGATTTCATGACTAGAAGGATCGTGCACTTGATTGAAGAACAAAAGAACCAATCGAAGCTATTTCACACTAGAAAMTTGGATGTTAAAGTTGTAAGAACACTAGAAGACCCACAGAGGATTGAATTAYCTATCCCAGATAAAGAAGAAGTATTACCCTTGAATCTTGGGAAAGAATCTCAAAAGCGMAAAGTAACTATGCCAACAAAAGATAAGAATCAGAATGGAAGAATGAATACAGAGATGAAGCTCACTGGGAAGAAGGCTAGAAATCTATGTAAGAAGAGAGCTAATATCGAAAAGTTATAGAAGATTCTAGAGGGAACCTCACAGAAGGAAAATTTGCAAACTTGGAACTTCGTTGGGATAACAGAACAGCGTCACATGGAACTTCACCATGGCGAAGCGATATAGTCATTGGACACATTATAGATGTTAGACCAATGCTCCGAATGAGTAGAAAGGAATTTATGGTCAGGAAGCTCGCCACCATTGAGTCCGTGTTGTAATGGGAAGAACAAAGTTAATGAAGGATCCATACCCATTGCAAGAGATTCATTGCCAAGTTATCTATTTATCCCATCGCTCCATGCACGGAGAACACTTTTGCTAACAGTGAATCTGAGCCCGTAGACTAGTTGATTTTGCACAGTTATTATCGCTCTATTTTCATCCATCCCATTACAGTAACTAGTTACTTTTTAAACCCGAGATATTCAATCTCGAGCACGTATGTTTGAAGAACTCAGTGCAGTCAAAGAATCTGTGAAGGAAGTACTCATTGACCTTATGACTGAGAGATTCATGTCTGAAAGAGTAATGTTTGTGGGTATACAAGAATCCTCGATGGTAGGAGTGCAATCCTCTTTGTTGACTTCTCGCGGAGCAGGATCATCCTGACCATCATCGAAAAAGAGAACCAAGCACAAAGATGACCTAGCGAACGCAAAGATGATTCTGACCATATTTCCTTATTACATCCCTCCTCTGGCCAGCGCTATGAACTGTGATAGTGTACCAAGGGATTTTTAGTACACCATAGTTATTGAGTACCTCCCGAAAGGGATACGCGCGGTTTGTGCAGACCAAGACAAGATCACAGCATTGAATTTCAGTGACTTCAACCTCAGAGATCGAAATATCTATAGTATGATCACCCCAAATAAATACTTGACCAAGATGAAGGGGAATAATACCTTACTGAATGTCATGAAAATCCCACACTTTGGAAGGCACTAGAAAGTCAATGCCTGTGTCAAGCTATTACTTTCATGTTACCATGGCAACTACTTATTTCTAGACCACCGTATTAGAGTTGATCTAGCATTGATCCATAGGATCACAGGGTTAAGTATCCAAGGACTTGATCCATAGGAGTTATATCCAAGCAAAACCACAGATCGTGCACTAACACAGAAGATCAAGGATACATACGACAATGTTGATAAGGGACCCAAAGGCTACAAGGTAGCTTCCATCCAGAGTGGCGCAGTGCACCTATCATGTCAACTGATAGATGGAAATTTGGTATGGAAGAACCGTCCGACATAGGTCATAGGATTTGTCATTGACCTCACAGGGAAGTGCACAGAAGGCCTACAGATGAACTAGGTGAAGTACCTAGTTAATCAGTTGGAACTAGACTACTGAGAAGCACAAGATCAAGGTTATGAATTTCATTTCAACTAGCTCTTGATCCTCATCACATTCGTTGCCTAGGAGATGCCAAAAGGTTCGACCCTCCTGGACATCGATTCATTTGAACCCCTTGCTATGAAGTTCACTACACTCTGGTACTCGAGTGATATGAACAAACATTGGCAGTCGAACATTGTTGTTTATACATACTACCTATGACTAAAGAGAGCCATCAAATTTGAACCTTAGATGACTCCAAACACCTTACAGAGATTTTGACCTCTGATGAAGTTTCATGCAGATTGACACTTCATCTACATTACAACGTGAGAAGATGAACATAAAGAGTAGCTCTAGTCCTATTATAAACTTACAGAAGAATACCTTGAGGAGATCACTAAGGAATGGTCTGAAGACCTCCTTATCCATGCAAACCCCATAGAGATATCTAACATTGACAACCTGGAGGACACTCAGAAAAAATAGAATATACCCAGAACAAAGAAGACTGAAGAGATCCAAGAATCAAGCAACACTTCAGGCAGGACTACTTCAGTATCACCTGACTGAGGAGGTGATGACGAAGTAGAAGAACAAAATGGAAAAGAATTTGAACAAAATAAAGGAACACCACCTAGAGATTAGGTTGACCCCTTGAAGAAGAGGAAGGTGTCTCCCCCAAACCCTTCTTCCTGGAAGAAATCAAGAGCCACTGTGACCAAGATGAAGATTTTACTCACCACTGATAATTTTGACTTCATCATAGCAGCCTTGAACAATGCTTCATTGGAAATCATAGAGAAACAATAATCAAAGAAGGAGGCCATGTATGATATAATTGAAGTCGAAATATGAGGGGTATAGTAGGCACTTCAGTCTAGTCACGCAGTCTCCACTCTGCCCCTACCATCGGGAGAACCATATTTGGGAGATGAGCCAACCCAACTTCGTTGGCTAGAAGATGCAACCAAAGATTGCCTTCAAAGAGCACAGGAAGAAACAGAACAAGCCACCTAGGCCTTGAGGCAAGTACAAGGCATAATCATAGAACAACTTAAAGTTGCAGAACAGGAGAAGGTTTCTCTCCAAGCAAATTTTGACGAAGAGAAAGCACAGATGCAACAAGGAAAAGAGAAATTACTCACAGTAAAAGAAGCAGCCAACATAGCACTTTTCTCTGTGACAAGCGTAGAACCACAGGCAGAAGAACAAGTCACCCATAAAGTAGAAAAACTCGCAGAAACTATCTAGCAGCTTCAACAACGAAAATCAGACTTGGATCTATGCACAGTACCCGAGACTCCATATGATGTTAGGGATGAAAGAGAAGCAACTGCCCAGAGCGCAGTAGAGAGAATAAAATTTATTTCCATGGAATGCAAGAAGCTAAGCGATCACAGTGCCCTAACATATGAATGAATCACTAAGAAACCAAATTTAAAATCAGTGGAGTCGCGGCTCCAGGAAGCGAAGCAGCAAGCAGAAACAATACATGCACAGTTGAAGATCCTGTCAGTTGTGGAAAGAATGAAGTGATCCCAAGAGCAACGCACTACCCAGTAGCAGGTCGAAACTATTCAAAGAATATTCATGGAAGTAAATCAGAGGCTCCAACTGGTACAATATGAGGCTTACCAACTATTCACAGAGATCAAAGGCCGAGGCGTAGAACTGGAACAAGTTGTCACTACAACAAAATAATGCTTAGAGGGACCTGTCGATGAGGTAGTCATCCAAGAGTTCGTTGAACATGAGGCAATGGCATAGAAACAAGTCGAATCAAGTCGAGCCAAGATCGAGGCTTTTGAAGCAGAACTTCCGATGCCAGAGTGACCCGGGACGAGTCACGGGTGAGTGTTGGGGGCATGTTGGCCCTTGATCAAGTCTTGAGGATTCTTGATCATGTTGAACTATTTTTTGAACTTCGACGGGCTCTCAAAGGTGGAGTGCAATATGAATCCTAGATCACAGGATCTCGACTCCTTTTTAGGGATTTTTGGGTTTTTGGATGATTTAACGAGTATGGGAATGTCAGCCCATGGGTTTTACCCATGTATAGGCCCTTTTTGTAATGTATAAATAGAAGTTTATGTAATGTAAGAAGAGGCCGATGTGATAATTTATAGAATGAGATCTATATGATCAAAGGATTGTAAGTGTGCTAAATGATAAGTACCTACTTTGTGCATACTGTGTGAGGCTTGCAGAGCTAAGTGGAAGTAATTGTAAGAGGGCTTGGTGGTATACCCTAGCTAGAAGAAGGAGGATCTGGCGGAGTAGGATTTTGATGCTATGTTCTTGTAAGAATCTTGACAAAGATAATAAAGAAGAAGAGTTGGTGGGAATATCCCCAGGGTGGGGGTGAACCATGTACATATGACCTATGTATATAAACGGTAGATATGACCTATGTGCATGTGTTTAGTCCTTGGATATGCTAGATGTAACTATTCTCTTTATGCTCAGTTCTTAGATAGTTTATATCTTGATGAATGTTGCAATGCTTTGTTTTATCTGCAAAGTGGATATTGGTTAAATATTGATAAACTGTCGTCACGAAGAACTCTGTTAAGTATTACAATCACAGATATGTGTCTCATCTATGGTTGCAAACATTGGAGTCCTGCAACCACCCCTACCTCTACCTCAGGTGAGACTTCATCTACTTCACAGGTATTTCTGAAAGGGTCAGTAGTTAGGTTTTTGATGGTGCATTATTGTAGAGTTGAACCCTCTGTCTCCCCATGTGCCAAGAATGTTATCTCTCCTGAGATTTCAACTTGCTCAGCCTCTAAGGGACTTGACCCTTGTCTTTCCATTCAAAGGGGATTTGGTGTTCTCTTGGTGACCTCCTGCTCAAGCACACCTTGCTGAGCCACATAATATTCTATAACTTTGCAAGTTATTTATCCTTGACACTTCTCTTATCTCTGAACTTGAAATAGAGTTCTTCTTGTGAACCCTATGCACTCACTCGATGCCCTCCTAGAAGAGATTCATAGAATCCTCAGTAATTATGTTTTCTCTTMTCACATAACTTGAAACAGAGTTCCTTCATGCACTCCTTGCAMTTTCTCKATGCCCACCTGAAAAAGATATACATAATCCTCAACAGTTTTGTTTCTCTCTATGCCCTTCTCTGCAGAGTCTCCACCTCCAAGGTGTTCAGTGACCTTGAGGCTTCTTCCTAAGTCTTTGAATCCCTCTGGTGCACCCTCYTGGCACGTCTTTGCCTAAATTCTACAKAACCCAGATGTGCACTCTTGCGCTGGCTTACATAGCCCTCAACACTCTGTCATGCAACCCCTTGCATAAAACCACAAAGAACCCAAAATGAAATAAAAAAAAACTCACAAATAGATAGAGAAGTCTATATACCACCTGCAGATGAAAACCATCACATACATCTACAACATATACATATGGACACATAAAATATATTCATTCAATTCACATAAACACATAAATAATCTCATGAAAAAAAAACTGCTCTTTGTATTAATCTCAGAATGCCAATATTACAACATGTTCAAAATCTCGGATTGCAACAAAGTATCGACTCTCTTCTCTCTCAAGTATACCTCTCTAAGAACTAATTAATTTACATACAAAATTATTTTTACAAAAGGGGGCTCCTCGATCTCTTTCCTCCAAGCTACCTACTCTCATTAATTTACATTGAATTACATTCAATGTCTGTCTAGTATGAATCNATTTTTACAAAAGGGGGCTCCTCGAGCTCTTTCCTCCAAGCTACCTACTCTCATTAATTTACATTGAATTACATTCAATGTCTGTCTAGTATGAATCAGATCTAGATCTTAGCCTGCCAACCTTTAAAGGTGACTCTATATACTACATGCACAGAGGCATCTGCATGTCTCTTCGACCTTACAAAAGTTATTACATTTTCGAATTTGAAAATGAGATGGTTGGCACCTCTCTTCTCCATTGAATGCACATTGCTGATGTGAAGCGATGCTCCTGCATCATACTCCACTGCTGCAAAAAATGCATGAGCTCCCTCTCATGAGCTTCCCAATTCTATTGTAATACACCTAGATCCCAAACTATCTTCTGGAGTTGTCCATCTATTCCATTTCTTTGTTGCTACTACTGCTTCTTCTTCTATGTTGCTATGGCAGGCTCCTTTTTATTCAGCTTCTCCTTGCTATTATTCTCATGTGTTGACCTCAACATCAACCTTCTGATTTTTTCAATCACTCTGTCCAACTGCTCCAATGGAGGGTTCTTGTTATGCTACTTGTTCTTATGCAACTTCTCTTTATCAATGGGTGGATCAATTTGATCCCCATCATTGTTTTCATCTCCATCTCTTGTGGTCTTGGCTTGCCACCCTGCTGCAAACTTGAGTGTTGTAGTATCATCATTGAGTTGTTTCCCAGCTTCTTCCTCTAATAGGTTGGATCCTACCAGTTCTCCTGCTGGTTCATATTCATTTTCCTTTAGCTAATCCTCATATAAAAAAAATTCTTCATCTTCTATTGTAGGCCTTAGTGCTGCAGTCATCATCTGTTCAACTTCCTGGCTAAAATTTCTGAGAAACTATGTCAAATGCTCTTCTCCCACAATCTGCATGACTATCTCCTGGTAGTCATCTCCTGGCTCTAGGTTTTTCAACCGATCCTCCAACATCTCTAACTCCTTCTCCCATGGAGTGAAAATTTTAACTGCATGCTCTTCTTCTACTAGGGTAGACATCAACATCTGCTCCATTTCTTCTTCCTCTATGACAGTCACTACTGGTTGTCCTTATGTTGTCGCACCTGCAACATGTATTGTGGCCTTAACTGGGCTACTTGGTAGGAATACCTAAATTCCCCCAATGATCAGAATGTATTTCCGATCCTCCTCCGTCATCTCTCCTTGCTGATATGAACTCTCAACTGAGTTCATATTCTCTCCCTTGCCCACTTGGAAATATAGGATTTTTTTCCTACCCTCCTAGAATTCTATGATATCCTCCAATGATCCCATCTCATTGCCCACCTAGCAATCTAGACTTTATTCACCACTCACCTGGCAGTTTATGAGACTCTTCCCAGTTTCTAGCTCACAGATATGAACTATATCCTCTTTATATTTGAGTCTTTCAACATACCTCAGCCACACTCTCAACAGCTTTTGTTGTCCTTTGGCCAACAATTCCTTGAATATCCACTTCACCTTCTTCTTCATGGGCCACTCATACACCCAATGCAATTTAGCATCCTGCTGCATTTTAAATGCAAGCTTCTCCATTTGTTCTCTTACCTCAATGAGCTCCAGATCCATCTTTGGTTTGTTTCTCTACTAGAATTCCTTTCCTTGACCACTACTTTGGCCTTCATTACCCATCCTTCCCTTAAGAATGTGACTTGTTCTTCTAGCATATCCCACTTGGTTGTCTACCATTTTCTGCACGACTTTCGACAATATTTACAGAGCATCAACACTTTGTCTTCTTCTTCTTCTCTTCCACCTGAAATCTACAGACAAAAATTCTCACTTTGATACCACTTGATGTAGACCCCCTCTACCTCTTCCTTGGTAGGGATCCACTAACCTCTCGGTCAAGGATCACTCTCCAAACTCCCCAAGCTAAAATAGCTCCATAGTTCCCTACTGGAACCTTCAACAAATCCACAGGTCCTTCTGAACTCTACCCCGCGCAAACAAGCATTGAGCATGAGCTCTTTCCTCGCGTGACCACTACTTGTGACCATTGGCTTACCTAAAAGGTGCAGCGCGTTTTGCTATGTTGGGACTTTTCATTGCAAGACACCCGACTCCTCCAAGTCCTCACACCTCTAAATGGGCTAGCGGTCCTTAGAGCCTCCCTTAAACCCTCCACTGATGTGACCCTCAGCCAAACCCTGGGGCCTACGTCTGAGCACGTTGCGATTTCGCGTATCGGGGAATGCAATGTGACTCAACTTCGATCTCCTAACTCCTGAAATACTAAAATGCCAATTCTTCTGATCGACGGCCCATAGCCTAAATCAATCCAATAGTCTATATCCTTTTTCTATTTTGGCTATCGTGAATCCTTAGAACTTTTTCAATTGAATCCTTCGAGTCGTGAGTTAGAAAAATATTGACTGCTTTCCACGCATCCTTATGGATGGATGGTTCTGATGATTTTTTGAACTCTCCTTTCGCGAGCTTGCTCGTATTCTCCCTTCTGATTTCCCAATGTCTGATTCCATGAACACCCGCATATGCTACCACTTGTCTTCGATGATTGGACGACTCTAATGCTTTTGGGACTTCACAACTTCACAAAGTATGTTCCCCTGTACACACAAGGATTAAGCCCCTCATTCTTTCCTCTGGATCCAATGGTTGTTGGTCCTCTGCGCTTAGATCTAGTGGCCCAGATCTATTCTTACCTGCACTCATTTCCCCTATGTTTGGGCATGGATTCAATGGTCCATATATTTTCTCCTAGTTCTAATCCAATGGCATTTGTGCTCCTCCTCCTGAGATTTTGGTTTCTTCTTTGCCTTAGATCTAGTGGCCCAGATCTATTCTTACCTGCACTCATTTCCCCTATGTTTGGGCATGGATTCAATGGTCCATATATTTTCTCCCAGTTCTAATCCAATGGAATTTGTGCTCCTCCTCCTGAGATTTTGGTTTCTTCTTTGCCTTAGAAGATTTTCCAAGTGTTGAAGGTCTTGGCCTTCGATTCTTCCTCTTGCGAACCATGTTCCTTTGGGTATCGTCTTCATTCCAAAAATGCTATCCCCCTTGAGCCTTGGTAATGAAAATTGACCTCATCTTTGGCGTGTACTCGTGCTCTATGTGAAAACTTTCACTGTCTCTCATGAGCTTCTTGACTTAGAATAGTTCGCTCGTCGCACACTAATTGTGCTATCTCTCCTAAGATTTCAAATTTCTCAACCTCTAAGGGACTCGACCCTTGTTGATCTAGGTGGATATCGGTGGCCACCCACCTTTTCCAGCTAGCTCAAAACAACTTTCTAGCAATTTTGATAATTTACTATTTTTAGCAGTTTTTCGGGTCCTAAACTTTCGAAGTTGTTTTGAGGCCCTAAATGACGTTTTTTGGGGTATGATGTGATCGCAAAATTTCATCATGAAATTTTGTGCAAATTTTGTAGTCCTTAGACAGAGATTTCCAATGGGTTGTTATGTGCCTAAAACAGAGATCGTATGCAAAAGTTACAACCCCGGGAAGTTGATGTACTGACTTACCCAAACGGGGCCCACATGACTTTTGGCGCTTCATCTCCTAGGGTTAGGTTTTTGGATGTTTAGGGTTTTTGAAGCTCCTGTTTATTGTAAATAGGCCTTGAGAGCCTCATTTTAATCATATTCTTGCGAATGAGCGCAACCATCACATCTCTTCTCAAAGATAAGCTGCCACCATTCCAACAAGTTTGTTTTCTGCTGCATTTTATAGTTTCAGCTTATTTCCTTATTGAACAGAAAACCAACTTTACTATATCTCTGTTAGTTTGTGTTAAGAATCTGGTAATAATCTGTATTCATTTCATTCTACTCATAAAATTCGGATCACTTTTCTTTCCCTCCAAAGTGGATTTGGTATCCTCCTGGCGACCTCATGCTCAAGCACACCTGGCTGAGCCATAGAGTCTTCTATAACTCTGTAAGTGCCTTGTCCTCGACACTTATCTCATATTTGAACTCAAAACAGAGTTTTTCTTGTGCACCCTCTGCACTTGCTCCATGCCCTCTTGACAGATCTTCATAGAATTCTTAGTAATTATGTTTTCTCTTCTCACGAAACTCGAAACAGAGTTCCTTTGTGCACTTCTTGCACTTGCTCGATGCCCACCTGGTAGAGCTCTACAGAATCCTCAACAATTTTGTTTCTCTCTATTCCCTCCTCTGCACAGTCTCCACCTCCAATATGTTCAGTAACCTCGAGGCTTCTTCATGAGTCTGTGACTCCCTATAGTGCACCCTCCTGACACGTCTTTGCCTGAATTCCATAGAACCCAGATGTGCACTCTTGCACTAGCTTACAGAGCCCTCAACACTCTATCATGCAACCCCTTGCATGAAATAGAAAAGAACCGAGACTGAAATCAACAAACTCACAGATAGATAGAGAAGTCCATCTACCAGCTACATATGAAACCTATCACATACATCTACAACATATACATATGGACACATAAAATACATTCATTCAATACACATAAAAACATAAAGAATCTCATGGAGGAAAAACTTCTCTTTGTATTAATCCCAGAATGCCAATATTACAATGTGTTCAAAATCTCTAATTGCAACAAAGTCTCATCTCTCTTCTCTCTCAAGTCTACCTCTCTAAGAACTAATGAATCTACATACAAAGTTCTTTGTACAAAAGGTGGCTCCTCGATCTCTTCCTTCTAAGCTACCTACTCTCATTAATTTACATTGAATTACATTCAATGGTTGTCTAGTCTAAATCAAAATCTAGATCTAAGCCTGTCAACCATTAAAGGAGACTCTATCTACTACATACTCAAAGGCATTTGCATGGCTCTTCGGCCTTAGAACAATTATTACATTTTTGAATTTGAAAATGAGAGGGCTGGTGCCTCTCTCCTCCATTGAATGTGCATTGAATGTGTTGGATAACTGGCACGTTGTTGACGTGAAGTGATACTCCTGCATCATACTCCACTTATATGAAAAATTCATGAGCTCCTGCTCATGAGCTTCCCAGCTATGTTGAAATCCACATGGATCCCAAATTATATTCTAGAGCTATCCATCTGCTCCACTTCTTTGTTGTTGTTGTTTCTTCTTCTTCTCTGCTGATATGGAACGATCCTTTATGTTCATCTTCTCCTTGCTACCAGTCTCATGTGATGACCTCAACATTAGCCTTCTAATTTGTTCTATCACTTTTTCCAGCTGCTCCAATGGCGGGTTCTCATTATGCTTCTTGTTCTTCTGCATCTTCTCTTTATAAATGGGTGGATCAACTTGATCCCCCTCATTGTTTTCATCTCCATATCTTGTGGTCTTGTCTTTACACCTTGCTGCAGACGTCAGTTCTGCAGTCTCATCATTTAGTTGTTGCCCAACTTCTTCCTCTGAAAGGTTGGCTCCTGCTAGTTCTCCTGTTGGTTCATCTCCAACTTCCTCCAGCTTCTCCTCAGACTAGAATTCTTCTTCATCTTCTTCTGTAGGTCTCAGTGTTGCAGTCATCATCTGTTCATCTTCTTGGATGAAATGTTTGAGAAATCCTGTCGAATTCTCTTCTCCCACAATTTGCATGACTGTTAGTCATGTACTAGCTCTGGGTTTTTCAACCACTCCTCCAGCATATCTAACTCCTTCTCCCATGGAGTGAACATTTTAGCTGCATGGTCTTCTTCTGTTGGGGAAGACATCAGTATCTACTTCATTTCTTATTCCTCTACGACAGTCACTACTGGTTGTCCTTCTATTGTTGCACCTGTAACATGTATGGTGCCCTTAACTGGGCTACTTGGCAGGAATACCTTAATTCCCCTAATGATCAGAATGTATTTTCGATCCTCCTCCATCAGCTCTCCTTGTCGATATGAACTCTCAACTGAATTCATCTTCTCTCCCTTTCCCACTTAGAAATCTGGTATTTTTTCCCCACCCTCCTGGAAGACTATGAGATCCTCCATTGATCCCATCTCATTGCCCACCTGGAAATATGGACTTTGTTCACTGCTCACCTACCAGTTTTTGAGACTCTTCCTAGTTTCTGGCTCACATATATGAACCATATCCTCTTTATCTCTGAGGCTTTTAACATACCTCAGCCACATTCTCAACATCTTTTTTTGTCCTCTAGCAAAAAATTCCTTGATCGACCACTTCACCTTTTTCTTCATGGGCCACTCATATGCCCAATGCACTTTAGCATCCTGTTGCATTTTAAATGCAAGATTCTCCATTCGTTCTCCTACCTCAATGAGCTCCATATCCATCTCTAGTTTTTTTCTCTGTTGGCGATCCTTGCCTTGATCACTCCTTTGGCCTTCAGTAGCCATCCTTCCCACAAGAATGTGATTGGTTCTTCTTTCTCAGCCTACCTGGATGTCTACCATTTGTTGCACACCTTGCAACAATATTTATAGAGCATCAACACTCTATCTTCTTCTTCTTATCTTCCACCTAAAATCTACAGACGAAAATTCTCACTCTGATACCACTTGATGAAAACCACCTCTACCTCTGCCTTGGTAGGGATTTGCTGACCTCCCAGTTAAGGATCACTCTCCAAAATCCCCGGGCTGAAATAGCTCTGTAGTTCCCTACTGGAACCTTCAACAAATCCACAAGTCCTTCTGAACTCTGCCCCATGTGAACAAGCACAGAGCATGAGCTCCTCCTCACGTGACCACTACCTGTGAACATTGGCTTACCTATAAGGCACATCACATTTTGTGATGCTGGGAATTTTCATTGCAAGACACCCGAATCCTCCATTTCCCAAAAACCCAAAATAGGCTAACAGTCCTTAGCTCCTCCCTTAAATCCTCCACTGATGTGACCCTCAACCAAACCCTGGGGCCTACCTATGAGCACATCAATATTTCACGTATCAAGGAATGTGATGCGACTCACCTTCAATCTCCCGACTCCTAAAATAATAAAATGTCGATGCTTCTGATTGATGATCCACAACTTGACTCAATTCAACTGCCTAGATCCTTTCATGATTTCGGCTATCATGAATCCTTAGAACTTTTTTCGTTGACTCCTTCGAGTCGTGATTCAGCCAAATACTGATTGTTTTCCACATGTCATTATCGATGGACGGTTGTGATGATTTTGTGAACTCTCCTTTCACAATATTTTTCCTCTTCTCCCTTATGATTTCTCGATTTCTGATTCCACGAACACTTGTATCTGCTACCACCTACCTTCGATGATTGGATGACTCCGATGCTTTCGAGACTTTGTGACTTCACAAATTTTGTTCCCTTGTACATGTAAGGATTAAGCCTCACACACTTTCCTTCGGATCCAATATTTTTTGGTCCTCTGTGCTCAGATATGGTGTCCCATATCTGTTCTTCCCTGTGCTCATTCCCCCTATGTCTGGACGTGGATTCAATGGTCCAGATCTTCTCTCCTAGTGTCGATCCAATGGTAGTTGTGCTCCTCCTCCTGATATTTTTGTTTCTTCCTTTCCTTATAATATTTTATAAGTGTCAAAGGTCTCGGCGTTAGTATCATCTGCGTTATGGAAACTCTATCCCCCCTAATCCTTGGTAATGAAACTTGTCCTCAGATCTAGCGTGTACTCATGCTCTACATGAAAACTTGCACTCTCTCTCCCCAAATTCTCTACTTAGAATAGTCTTCTCGTCCCACACTACTTTTTCTATCTCTCCTAAGCTTTCAACTTGCTCAGCCTCTAAGGGAATCGACCCTTGTCTTTCCCTTCAAAGCAGATTTGGTGTCCTCCTAGTGACCTCCTGCTTAATCACATCTTGAGCCACAGAGTCTTCTATAACTTTGTAAGTCACTTCTCCTCAACACTTATCTTATCTCTGAACTCGAAATAGAGGTATTCTTATGCACCCTCTTCACTCACTCGATACCCTCCTGGAAGAGATTCACATAATCCTTAGTAATTATGTTTTCTCTTCTAATGGAACTTGAAAAAGAGTTCCTTTGTGCACTCCTTTCACTTTCTCGATGCCCACTTGACAGAGCTCTACATAATCCTCAACAATTTTTTTTCTCTTTGTGCCCTCCTCTACACAGTCTCCACCTCCAAGGTGTTCAGTAACCTTGAGGCTTCTTCCTGAGTCTGTGACTCCCTCTGGTGTGCCCTCCTGGCATGTCTTTGCCTGAATTCCATAGAACCCATATGTACACTCTTGCATTGGCTTACAGAGCCCTCGACACTCTGTCATGCAACCTCTTGCATGAAAACAAAAAGAACCCAGACTAAAATCAACAAACTCATAGAAAGATAGATAAGTCTATATACCACCTGGGGATGAAACCTATCACATACATCTACAACATATGCATATGGACACATAAAAGACATTCATTCAATACACATAAACACATAAATAATCTCATGCATGAAAAACTTCTCTTTGTATTAATCTCAGAATGCCAATATTACAATGTGTTCAAGAGCTCGGATTGCAACAGAGTCTTCTCTCTCTTCTCTCTCAAGTTTTTCTCTCTAAGAACTAATGAATCTACATACAAAATTCTTTTTACAAAAGGGGGATCCTCAAGCTCTTCCCTCCAAGCTACCTACTCTCATTAATTTACATTGAATTACATTCAATGGTTGTATAGTCTGAATCATATCTAGATATTATCCTATCAACCATTAAAGGTGACTCCATATACTACATGCACAAAGGCATCTGCACGGCTCTTAGGCCTTAGAACAATTATTACATTTTCGAATTTGAAAATGAGAAGGTTTGTGCCTCTCTCCTCCATTGAATGCATGATGAATGTCTTGGCTAGCTGGCATGTTGCAGACATGAAGCAATTCTCCTGCATCCGAAGAACTCCAAAAACTTATGCATGCCAATTTTATTTACCCTATATCAGATAGAAAGTTGGTATCCCCATTAGTTATTGTCCCTAAGAAAAATGGTAAATGGAGGATTTGTGTGGACTTTCCAGAATTGACCATGTCTTGGACACTTTGTCTGGGAAGAGATATTTTTCTTCCTTGGATGGCTTTAGTGATTACAATCAGATCCAAATTTCACTAGAATATGAGGAAAAAACCACATTTACTTTCCCATGGGGTACCTATGCTTATAGGGTTCCTCCTTTTAGTTTGTGTAATTCCCCTGCCACCTTTCAAAGCATTGTCTTGGCCATTTTATCTGATTTGACCCATGACTGTATAGAAGTCTACATGGATGAATTCACAGTATATGGGGATGATTTCCAACAAGCATTGAACAATTTGGAGAAATTATTGATTTGGTGTAAAGAGACCAACCTTTCCCTCAGTCATGAAAAATCTAGAATGATGTTCATTGAAGGAATTGTTTTAGGTCATCACATCTCCATTATTGGAATAAGGGTAGACCTTGCCAAGATTGACATCATTTCTCAAATCAAAATTCCTAGCTCACATAAATAAGTCATAAGATTTTTAGAACATGTTGGTTACTATAGGAGATTAATTCATAATTTTACAAACCTAGCTACCCCATTGTTCAAACTGTTAGCAAAAGAGGCTGAATTTTGTTGGAATTAACAATGTCATATTTCTTTGGAAATTTAAAAAACAAATATTTCAAGTGCCCCTATTTTAAGAGGACCAAACTGGTCTCTTCTTTTTCATATCTTCACGGATGCCTCAGATAAAACTTTGGGGGTTGTTTTAGGACATAATTTAGTTATTGACAGACATGAAAAACATAATTTAGTTATTGATTTATTGTCTAGATTCATTCATACATGTGATAATGCACCAGTAGATGACAATTTTCTAGATGAGAATCTATTTTTTGTTTATACTTATATTCCTTCATATGAATGTGTAGCCAACTATCTTGTAACATGAAATCTACCTTAGAATTTGTCCTCCCGAAAGAAACAGAGAATTATCAATCTTAGTGCCAATTACATGTGGCATGATGATTGTTTATACCGTACTAGGCCTGATTTGGTGATCAGAAGGTGTGTCCAGGAGGATGAGATGCATGACATATTCAAATCTTGTCACGATGGTCCATGTGGAGGCCATTTTTCTAATAAAAGAACAACATACAAGATATTACAGTCTGGCTACTACTGACCAACTATTTGCAAGGATGAAAAGAAGTATGTGGCCATCTGTGATGATTGTTAGATGATGGGAAAACCTACTGCAGTTGATGAGATGCCTCTCCAATATTAGGTATTAATCGAACCTTTTGAGAAACGATATTTAGATTTTGTAGGACCCATTAACCCTATGTCTCAAAGGAAGAAATACATATTGGTCTACATAGATTATGTGACCAAATGAGTGGAATCTAAAGCTTTATATTCTGTTAGTGAACAATATATTGTAGATTTTATTTTTAAAGAAATATTTACACTCTTTGGTGTGCCTCGAGAAATAGTAACTAACCAAGGAACCCAATTCACCTCCAATTTGGTCAAAGTTATTACTGAAAGTATAAAATTAAACATAGAAAATATTCACCTTATCACCCCCAAGTAAATGGGTAGGTGGAATCAATTAACAAGGTGATATAAGTTATTCTTACCAAGACTATTCAGCTACATCATAAAGACTAGGTTGATAGGTTGCATGAAGCCTTATGGGCCCATAGAACTGCTTGGAGAAACACAACAAGCCATACACCTTATGATTTGGTATATGGGAAGCAAGTGTTGCTTCCCATACAATTTCAAGTGAAAACCTTTAGGACTTCCATGCAATTAAGGATGGATTTGGATGAATCTAAAAAACAACGTCTATTGCAGTTGAATGAGCTTGATGATATCAGACAAGATTCTCTTCAAAGGACTACCCTTATACAAGAACAAAGGACTAAATGGCATGATAAGTACATCAAGAAAAAATATTTTAAGTCAGATGATTGGGCCATAATGTATGATAGTAGGTTTAATAATTTTAAAGGTAAATTACCTATGAAGTTGATACGGTTTGCAACCATGGTTCAATTTAGATAAATACTATTGATGATAATCAGACCTCCTTTGTCGTGAATGGACATCGATTGAAGGTTTATCATAAACCTCTGTCCAAAGAGGATTTTATCAGAAATGTTCTTCAAAATTATGAAATGCAATTAGTAAACAAGGGAACTTCTCCTCCTGCTGATCCACCACAGTACGTTTGTTGTGTGAATTAATTTGGATCTGTACATATCAGTAAATAGGTGTGTCATTAGATATAAATTTCAGTGATACTAACAAAAAATAAAAAAAGTTGATTGTGTTCTCATGTAGATAAATGAATAAGGAGTACATATGATAGATATAGGTTTATCCCTTTATCCAAACCTGGTAGATCATTTATGAAAAAGGATCTAAATGGATTTTTCTTCAAGTTTTTCAGACTCCTAAAAATTGAAAACACCGGTGAGCAGGAATTGGCCCGGGCCCGAGAAAA
>JASDQU010500366.1:49560-65337 GCA_032191745.1 Picea mariana
AAGGCATTATCTTATCTGGTACTCATCTTCTGGATTCGTTCGGTACTTTTGTTGGTCCGATACTGCAACATTCCAACTCTGAGATGATCTGGTACCAACTCTATGCCTATTTCGGTACCACCTCTATGTTGATCGGGTACCAACTCTACACCTATTCTGGTACCGCCTCTGCATTGATCCGGTACAAAGATCTGTTACTGTGCTAGTCCAGTACTAAACCCACTTGTACAGGATTAATGTTTTAAACAAGTACAATGGAGATGGATCCAAGAAATTAGTTGGATGGAATCATCCTTGGTTCATTTCAAGACCACACTAGACTTCATCACTCATGCACTTCGTGTCATGAGGATGAATTCCATTCCTTGAGATACACTATGTTCACCAATTGTAATATTTTGTAAACATTTGATAATTATCTTCAGACTTTGATTGTAACAGATGACCTTCTTTAAAAGGGATGATGGATAGATCATAGATAGTAGGAATGATATACATTGTTATTCTCATAAATTGAATGTTGAATTACTGATTCACTCATTTAATTGGAAGAATACGAATGATATTTTGTGAAATTCATGGATGTGAGCAAAGAGCCTATTCTGCAATTTCTTTAGAGCTACCTTGTTGGTTCGGCAAGGTCCCACCACCCCAACCAAGGTAAGTCTCCTTGTATATGTTTATGTGTGGATATAAGTTAGTTGTGTGAGTATGCAAATAAAATAGTTGTGTATTGCGAATGATTATGAGTGCACATACAATTTAGATCTCTAAATAGATACATGTTGATTTTGGATCAGTGTGAATGAACAATTATACATTAAGCATAGTATATGATTTTATCTTTGTTTCTGCAGGGTGATATTTAGTCAACAAAAGATGGATAGATGTTTGGGATTGTTAGATAATAATTTTTTATTGTTCTGAATTTGAAAGTATTAACAATTTCATTGTCCTTAGTAGGTATAGGAATAACTAGACTTCATCTCTCACCCTTCATGCTTCAGTAATGAAGTCTTTCAATCATATTGATTGTCTCTTGTATTAAGAAAGTTTTGATTGGAATTGATTAGGTCATGATTGGTTTCTTTCCAAGAGTAAATAGAGTGAATTGTCAATTGTTATGTGAATTCAATTGCTACAGGAAGAACAGTATCAATTCATCTCTTTATTTTGTGAGCCTATAATGAACAAATTTTCTATCCGAGCAAGAACATTTTCAACTGAGTGTTTTCTTGAGAGTTTTACTATGAGCTTTATCTTCTAGTTTGAAGTTGTGTGAAGAATAGTGTTCAAATATTCCATAAACAGAGTATTGTGTTATTGATTGTTTCTTGATTGAGATAGATACAATAGACATAGACATATTACTTATTTTTGTCACATATAGTGTAAAAAATCCTCTGAATATGAATCCTGGATTGATACATAAATGAGTGAAATATAATAAACATATATTTACACCAACATGCTTCAAGATACCCATCTTGTTGAACCTATCCACTACAACATACAAATAATCATGACGCCTTCTGGTCATTGGTAAACCCCCTACAAAATCCATGGAAATGATTTCCCATGGATGGGATGGAACAGGAAGTAGTGAATATAGCCCAAATTTTCTATTAGTGGGCTTACAAGTAAAACAAATCACACACCCCTTTACATATTTAGTTACAATTGATTTCATTTGAGGCCAATAAAAAAACCTATGCAAATGATCCATAGTTTTTCCTACCCCAAAATGCCCAGACACAAGAGAAGTATAAGCTTCTTGTATTACATGGACTCATTCACTTGTAGGAATACATAGCATTTCAAGATGATAGAGTAATTTTCCTTGCAGATAATAGTTCTCTACCTGTGCACCATGGGTTAGCTTCTCATATACTTCTTTAAAATATTCATCAATGACATATTGTTCTACATAGCTATCATGATATAAAGAAGTATTCTTCAAAATAATAGAAGCATCAATAGGAGGTCTAGAAATCATATCGACTACCTTGTTACTTGTACCCTTCTTGTACTTAATTACCAAATGAAATTGTTGTAGAAAACCCATCCATTTGTAGTGTCGATATTGTTGCAGTTTGGTCTGTTCTTGAAGATACTGTAATGGCTAGTGATTTGTATGTATGATGGTTTCCTTCCATAACAAGTAGTGCCTCCATTTATTTACTCTTTGGACTAATGCATACAACTCTTTATCATATGTAGGATAGTTAACAATAGCTTGGTTAAAAGTCTCACAGTGTGTTGACGGGCGAAATTGACCGTCCGTCAACTGGAAGAGTGGATCTGGTCTGGGGTTTTCTAAATAACCCAAGTTGTTTGGGATAACCCACCCTGACGGGTTTAGCGGCTCCGTTAACTGATCTAAGTCCTAAGAAAACAAAAGAAAACTACTCTAAATCAACTAATCTAACTAAAAATAAGTATTAAAACAAATTAATAAACAAATCTAAACTATTAATATATACAATTTACTAACTAATACTACACAACTATAATTCTATAAAATCAAATGTTCAATTGCTGACATAGTCAAATTTAATTACAAATATACAATATTTACAAATTACAGATTTGAATGAAAACCTACAAAACTCATTTGTAGTCTGTCCTAAGACAGCAAGACCATTGTTTTTTTATTTTTATAATTTTATAAAAAAGAAATAAAACGAAAACTAACTAATCTAAGCAACTAAAATAATAACTCTAACTATGAATCTAAACTAAACATATATCTATCTAAACTACTTATACTATACTAACAAATTAACTATCAAATCACAAACAACACACTGACCTAAAGTAATGCTTCAGGTTTGTCCTGTGTATGATGGTCAATTTAGTTGTTTGATGGGAGGAAACCTGCACCAGATTCTCCACGATCGTCTTGTAAACGGGAAGCTGTTGTGCTCTTCAGATACAATTACAGGAAAAACAAGACATAAAAATTACAACAATCTTATGATTTACAAATCTTCATAGTTAGATAAATCTATATGCAAAGATCTATACAAAATGATTCAATTAACGAAGAAGAGAAATCTGTAATTCATTAACTGAAACAATGTAATTGTTGTACTTTTAAAATAATGAAAGAGATCAGATATGGATAAAAAATTAATCAAGTCACATCAACCTGCAATAGATTACGATAGCTAAAGTAGTCTATAATCAACTGCAAACTGATACGAATAAAACTTGAAACAAAAGTTTGATATATTGAAAGCGAAAGTTGTTACAAGACATCAACTTTCATCTCAGTCTGTATTATAAATCCATAGTCTGGTTCTCCCACAGTGAGGATCATGATTATTACAAAAAATAATAAGTATTTAAAGACCTACCACAGGGTAAAACATTCCTGTGGGAATTATCGAAACGGTTTACACAAATCTGGGAAAATATCCCAAGTTTCTGACTCAAGCTAACAACCTAAGACAAAACCAAATCCAAGATATCTCCCAAACTGCCACATTATGCCCAATAGATCATTGTAAATTCGAATGTACCTGAAAGAGGAAAAAAATAGACAAGTTTAAAGGATATCTTATTGAGAAAATTGATAAAAATCTAATTTCTAAGACTAGCTACAGAATCTTGCGATTTTGTAGCTAGTCTAAATTTAACACATAATCGTTTTAAAATCAATACGAATCCTTAAGAATCATATTCAAACTATTAAACAATTGTTTGATTGCTAATAAGAAACCAAACGAATTATCCAAATAAAAAAAAATTATGCTAATTCGAGAGCAAACAAGATTATGATCAATCAAATGCTAACATAGATACATGTACTCTGTTCAATTTGTTATCACAATTTCATGTAAGAAAAATTGTATTGGATAACTCGACAGTAATGGAAACGTTTTCATAAACCAATTCCAATCGATACAGTTTAACAAATCATATGCAATCGTTTATGTTGCCTCATCCATTAACAGAATCACGATCGAATCCACACAAAATCAACAAGATCGTTTTTCAAATTGATATAACTATATTAAACAAATACCAACGATCATGCTAACAACAATATATTTGCAAATCAAATCAAAACAGGAGCGAATCGAAACAATTTGGGGTCGACACTATCGTTGTGAATCACCACAACTTCCACAATTTTAGCAAATAGAACTGATACACAGGTCGAAAGTAATCAAAACTCAAACGAGAATAATGATTCGACACATAACATAGTCATTACTGGTAACCCTAAATAAACGAGATCATTTTGAGTTTGTTAGGGAGAAATGAAACCAATCGAAAACAAACAAAACAAATCGAATCAAAAACTAATCAATTGCTTATACTAAATTGGGCACGACAAAATCACATAACCAAATCGTAACTATTTTTAATTTTAAAATGAATCTACTGTACAGGATCAAACTATAAAAGAATCATTTTGAATTAAAATGAGCAGAGCTAACCGAAATCAAATCCCAATTATATTAATTCGAACAAACTTACAAAGAAAAATTCATATCGAAATTCATACCTGGACAATCAGAAAACAACTCGGTCATGACAATTTGGAATTGACGAAGGTTGTTGTAGCTTCGACATTCCTGAAAACAATCGAGCCAGTGGTTTTCTACTTCTTGCCGTTAGTCCGTAGCCTATCATTCTCCTTGGCCAGCACTGTCACCTATTCTTCTAATGCTTTGATCCTTTATTGTAGCAGGGTGATGTCGGCATAGTAGTGCTCTAGCCAAGCGTTACACTGGATACATGACGATTGCTCGGGATTGGATAACATGGGCGAGGGTTTGTTTAAGACACCAGGGGTTTCACTATGTAGCCTGATTCCTAGGTAATTGGGGTTGTTTTTTAGGCACGAGGGAAAATTAGATACATAGTCATAGGGTTGCTTGGAACATAAGCCATCGGAGTAGGGATACTCTTCAGCTAGGAAACGCTCGATATCTGAGTCTGAGTCCTCGCTTAGCACTATGGGGTTTTATTCAATGATTGGCTTAGGTTTATTCTAGGTAAGTCTTGATATCAATCGAGTGTTTTTCTTACCCTTGCTATCGACAGTAGGATTACCCTTGACCTTCTTACACACAAGCTTATTGACAACCACAATATTGTCCGTTAGGATGTCAGGTAGGTCGACGTCAGGACAAACCGAGGGCTTGGCTAGGGGTAGGAGGATATGGAATGGAACAGGTGGCTCGACCATAGTCTCATTAACCATAGCCTTATCAATTTGGATAGACTCTGAATCAAAAAAGCCATTTCGAGATAGAAAGGCTTGCCAATTTTCGTCGTGCAGATTTAAATGGTGAACGATGATGAGTCTGATCAAGCTGTGGTGGAACAACATGCTATCGGATTTCTCTCTTTTAAACCTCTTTGACATCTTGTCCAGACTACGCAAGAAGTAATGTGGCATATTCAAAGGATAGACCATGAAATTCATTAACAACCGGAGGTGATAGAGAAAAGCTAATCCATACTGACCTTCACAGGTCACAAATTTTTTAACCATTATCAAAAGGTCGTGCCATCGAGGTTTGAGGGTGGAAATAGGCATACCTTTATCACAGGATGTAACCTTTCGTGATATGAATAGTAATGGCCATGACAGCTCATCAACTTTGGATTTTTTAAACCATCGCTGGTCCGTGGCTACTAATCCTGTAGCAGAGCTTATGAATTGTTCATTGAGTTCAAGTTGTATGTCACCCACTTTAGCTCTACACCCGTCGAAGGTGAGACGGAATTGTTGAGAAACAAAAAGATTGAAACCCTCGAACTGCTATATAAACACCATCCAACCATTGTCTTCCAAATCCTTTCGAGCATCATCGAATAGCAACAGGGCTTGGTTACAATTTGGCTCTATGCGAACCATCGATTCCATAGACAGGAGCACACGGTGAGAAGGGTGTAGGGGCTAGGGTTCGAACATAGCACACGCAGGGGAATAATACTCAAATCCTTACCCAAAAATACCAGGGGTGACCCGGGATAGGGGGAAACATTTATGACAGAACGTGCGAAGGTGGTGGAGCTATTTCGGCCCATGCAGAACAGTCATTACCCTTAGTACAACCACTGGTGCTTACAACTATTCAAATCACAATGCATATGTGTTAAAAACTATGCCATTTTAATCAACCAATCGAAACCTTTGGTAAGTGGATAAAACAATCACGTAAGAAATAATTATAGTTTCAAAACCAAATCCATAAATCGAAATCACACCAAGGGTTTGATAATATAAACTATGTGTTGCATGAAACAATTTATACCAAGGGGCTTGCCACAACACAAATGTGTTTCCATGAAACCAAGGTGTCAAGGGAATTGATCAAAGAACATATAAATCGAATCACCAATGTTTCTCAAATTCAATCAAAAGAAGATCATCGGAGTTTTGTGAAATGAAGTCATATTAACAAATAAAAATGACAAATGACAAAATCTTGGAATCTTGTCAACTGTATAATGATAAATAAATTGAAAACGCAATGAACATAGAGACAAGAGTGACCATAATAGTCCAGTGACAATCTTAATACGACTTCGAAATCAAAGTTTTCATGCTTGTAGTCATGAAAACAAAGACAAGGACAAGTGAGCAAATGCATATAAAACAATAGTATCGTTTTAATGGCAAGGTTGTGACGAAAATCAAAGTTTGCAAAACTCTGGTGTAGGCAGCTTATAAGGACAGTATAAAATTGCAAATTGGCTGCCAACAATGGCGACACACTGGTAGAAGCAGTTATCTCTGCCACAAGAACAAGCTTAGATTAGAATAGTAAGAAAAATTCTAACTCAAAAACAACCACCAGAAAATCGTATAAGCATTATCATTAACCAAATATTTTAGCAGTGTTTAAAGGATAAAAACTGATAACAGTCTTAAGACAAGCGAGCCATGATATTAAAGATAAAATCTCCAATACTGTTGATAGAGCCACTGCTACCAGTAGGTGTCCATAGCCTCGACAGGGTTGCCATTTAACCCACTCTGATATATGTATCCTACCAAGAAGTTCCAGATTAGAATAAAGGACATGTTAAAGTTAAGAGGTCTCTATTTTGCAAATTTTCATATACTCAAGATTGCTTCACTGCCAGGGGGCCTATTCAGTACCCCGATGAAGTTGTCTTGGCATCATGCATGCATTTACCTGCTTCCAGCAGACCTGTTCAGCATCCCAGCGGGTTTACAAGCACTTCCCACAGCTCTTTTATTGATTTTTTTTGTTTTTTAAAGACATATAGTCGAGCGAGGTGACGCTGAAAATTATGATATTTTAACATATTTTTTTCAGACCTCATCAGAATCTTTTTATAACTGTCCTTCAATAAGATCTAGAGATGGTTTATTTACAAAACCAAATTTCTAAGGCAGGGAGACATCTTCTGAGTCATTCCCTTAAGGAAAAGGGACAGCGTAAAAAGATAATAGATGATCATGATAGGATTTACTCAGAGATCAAAATCAGTTCACTTCTTTCAAACAATAAACTTTTTTCCAATACAAATGTAAATTTTAGAAGTATATAATTGGTGTTTATACAATTTTTTAGCAGTCATTTCAGCGAAGGAATTTTCTGTTTTCTTATTCTGAATAGTTCATCATGCAGGTATGTGTATTTCAAAAACAAAAATTGATAAGCACAAAGGAGATATCAAAACCAAAACAGCAAAAGGAAAAGCAAACAAAATCAAAATATGTACATAATATACAAGGAGTTGTCATCAGTCAAAATATCTTTTCAGGGCTTGGCCATTGACCGGATAGGTGTTAGGCTGCCCCTCTAGATTCTGCAATTGGAAAGATCTGGGACCCAACTTCTCAGCAATTAAAAATGGTCCATTCCATAAGTTTTGAAATTTTGTGTGTTCTCCCTTTCCCTCATGCGGTTTGTCCCATTTTAAGACGAGATCACCTACTTTGAAATTCCTATTAGAGGCAGAGTTATAATTGAACCAGCTTTTAACTACCAGTTGATGCTGATCTAACTTACGTTTAGCTTGGGCTCTTACCTCTTCTAGCTTCATCAAAGCGTTAATTCGGTTTTCCAAAGGGGGACAATCTTCTTCTTGAATTTTTTGCGATAACTGAAGTGAGGGAAGAAGAATGTGTGGTGGGAGAATTTCTTCTCTACCATAAATGAGAAAAAAGGGGGAGTTACCTACAATAGTTTTTGGTGTTACCCTATCATCCCAAAGCGGGTTTAACAGTGCATTGTGCCAGTTTTTTGTGATTTTCAGCCACTATTCTCTTGATGATTTTTATCAAATTCTTATTTATTGATTATGCCAACCCATTACCCTAGGGGTAATAGCTAGCAGAATACTTCAATTTAATTCCTTTTTCTAAAGTGAACTCGCTCATATCAAGAGAGGAAAAATAAGAAGCGTTATCGAATACTAAACAATCAGGGATACCAAAACGAGTAATAATGTTCGAATTTAGAAAGGAAATTACCCGATTGGTGTTCACAGTTCTTAATGCGGTATCTTCAGACCACTGGGTAAAGTAATATGTGGCTGTTATGATAAAATTATGTTGTTGCGAGGATGGCAGTTTGATTGGACCTATGATATCAAGGCCCCACTGCTGAAAAGGAGAGTCTACTGAAACGGGCTGCAAAGGAAAGGTTGGTTTTTGTAACTGCCCTGATGCTTTTTGACAAATAGTACACTTACGACACAAGGCATGGGAGTCTCTAAAAAGCGTGGGCCAGTAATAGCTAGCTCTTAAAACCTTATGGGCAGTGGTGTCACCACCAAAATGACCACCAGATTCTCTTGAATGAAACTCTAGTAAGACTTTTTTTGCTTCGTCTTTCTCAAGATAGCGCATCAGTACGCCATCAAAGCCTTGACGAAACAAAATACTATTAACCAAATGAAAGGAGGTTGAATTTAATATTAACGCTCTTCTTTTAGTGGGATCCAGGTGGCGGGGGGTTGACCGATGTTCAAGACAGAATTTTATATCGTCATACCAAGGATTGACAGAGTTTTGAGCGTAGCAGATTACATTTTGATCATGTTGTCCTAGGTTTGACACATCACTTTTTTCTTGGTGTCCTACTGCTGAATCAACAACTAGCTTGCATAACCCTTGGCCTCTCACTATTTGAACTGGGGTAATTTCTATGTCATACTCCTGCAAGGAGGTGACCCAGTTAGCCCTCTTTTCTCCTAGTTCTTTCTGCACTAACAGGTTCCTGATGGCTGGATAAGGGACAATAACTTTCGTCCTTGATTTCAAAAGATAAGATTGGAAATGCTTGACTTCTTTGAAAACAGCGTAGGCTTGCTGATCTACCACTGGGTAATTAAGTTCGGTGCCTTTGAAAGTATATCTCATAGAGGCAATGGGTACTTCATTGTTTTCGGCATTCTTTTGAGTTAGGACGGCAACGTAGGAATGGTCAGAAGAAAAAGTGTAGAGAGTAAAGTCTCTGGAAAAGTCGGGGTTCATGAGAGACGGAGCGTCTATTATGGCCTTCTTTATTGCATTAAGAGCTTGATTTTCTAAGGGTCTGCAGTGATATTGGGTGTCTTTCTTAATTAAATTATGTAAAGGTCTGATCATTTCAGAGAAGCTGGGGACAAATCTCCTCACGAAGTTTATTTGGCCTAAGAAAGACTGCATAGACTTTTTGGAAGTAGGAGGGGGAAGTTTCGAGATGACTTGAGTCCTTTCGGGATCAATAATCATCCCTTTGCTTGACACAATAAATCCTAAGAGTTTACCCTGTTCTACTACAAAGATGGATTTTTTAGGATTCAAGGAAATGCCTTATTTACGACATCGTTGTAGAACGACTCGTAAATGAGCTAGATGATCGGTTTTGTTTTTAGAAAAAACAGTAACATCATCTAAGTAAACTACAACGGACTGATTGATTAAGCCTCAGAAAGCGATGTCCATCACTCTCAGGAAAGTAGCACCGGCATTAATCAATCCAAAGGGAATTTTTTGATAAGCGTAGGTGCCCCACGGAGTGCGGAAGGTGGTTTTAAGTTGGTCTGGAGGAGACATCAGGACTTGTTTGTACCCTGAGAAACCATCCAATAAGGATAGCCTCTAAGAACTAGATACATGTTGAAGGATCTGTTCCATGGGTGGGACAGGATAGTTGTCTTTATCAAACTCTATTAAGGTTTCAGAAATCGACGCAAAGTCAGATTTCCCCGCTTTTCTTCTGGACAGGGACAAGGTTAGAAACCCATTGAGTGTGCCTAACTGGAAAAATTATTTTAGCATTTAGGAGCTTATTCAATTCTTTTTGGATGGTGGGTTCGAGCTTAGGGTGCATTTTCCTCAATTTACGTTGAAAGGGTGAGGTTTGGGGTTTCATAGGAATGACATGTTGTATGATGTTAGGGTTGAAAGTTTTAAGGTCATCATACGTCCACGCAAAGACATCTTTAAATTCTCTAAACAATTTAATAAATGCAGCTTTTTCTTGTTGAGAACACCCCAACCCTAAATTAATGCACTACGGATTTTCATTAGTTCCTATGCTTACTTTTTCATATAACAACGAGGAACTATTGGTTTTACAGTTGACCAATTTTTTGAATTTATCTTGAAGATCGTAAAATTTCTCTAATCTAACTACAGATTTAGGGATCGAATTTACCATGTCCAATGATAATTCAGGAGTTCTCGGATCTGGTATTACCGTGAAATCGCGCAAATTATCGTCTTGAGTGCATTCATCTATCACCGTGCCTTGAAAAGTTTCTTCCATGTGCAGAAAGCTTATAATCTGCTGATCGTCATTGAAGACTCTCCAGTTCGTGATGTTGTCGGGCACTGATGGTCTGAACAACAACTCAATGGAGGATGCATCTGGGGACAAGCCTTTTGCAGGAAAGAGTTTAGAAGCTACATTAGCTAATAGATCCGCTTCAGAATTATGTAATCTAGGAATAGAATTTATATTGAAAGAAGAAAACTCATTCATTAAATTCCATACCTCGGATTGGTATCTTTTAAGATGTGGAGATAGACAATGGATAGAATCTCTTACCTGTCTAACCACGATTTCAGAATCGCCGAAAACGACCAGATTTTGAATGTTCATATCTAAATATTTTCTGAGGCCCTGTAGTAAAGCCTCATATTCTGCAGTATTATTAGTACATTCAAATTCTAGCCTACATGCAATCAATTTTTTGTTACCTGTCGGATCGATAATAACGCAGCCTGCACCAGCTCCTTCTTTGGACTTTGACCCGTCGAAATAAAGAGACCAAATTTGATTTTTATCGGATACATGAGACCGTTGTGTAGAAGCTGTTGGCTGCACATATGCCACAATATTGGACTTTTGTTTTGGGTTGGTGACAGCTAAAGTCTCGGCCATGAAATTGCTGAAAAAGGTATCCATCCCTTGTATTTCCGGTGAATTGGCAGAGGGTGTAAATGGTTCATTGGGATTGTTCAAATTCGTGACTGTGAACTTAAGGTAGCATTCACGATTTACCTTGATCTTGTTAGGCTTTCCATTTTCTAGAAGCCATAAGTGAGACCAATCTGTCTCGAAATAGCCGTGTAGCTGCTCCGACCAGTCCCTGCTTAAAAACAAACCATACACTTCTGGAATATCCACAACAATAATATCAATAACTTGATGGACCTTGGGGTTAGACGATAATCTTATAAGAACATTTCTTAATTCACCTATAACTTTAACACTGGTTCGATCAAGTTGTATGATTTTTAAAGTGGATGGTTCAACTTCAACGTTAATCTTCTGACACACAGACCATGGCATCACATTGGATGACGCTCCTGAGTCTACCATACAATTATGGACATTTCTATTAAAGATTTCGAAAGTTAACAGAAATGGAGGTACATTTTTGCGAGTACTAAGGGTGGTAGTTTGTGGATTTTTACTAGCAGTTTCTACAGCTACTTTATCTACACCATTTACATTATTAACATTATTTACATGAAGACTTCCTTTGTCTTGAGGATTAGGATTGTTCTTAGTAGAAGTCTTCTGAGGAACTTTGTTCTAAACAACCTTGTTACTACTTGAATTCCCATTTTTTCCATTCTCTGAGATATTTTGTAACATTTTTTGTAGCAGAAATGGAAACTTCAATAACTCATAAACAGAAATGTTAGCCCTTAACTTTTTAAGATCTTCAACTAAATCATAATCGAAGTTCAGGTTTACATGACTCTATTTTGTCTCAGCTGGTTTAGATTGTTTTGGAAGCAAAGTCGTAGTATTTTCAGCAGAAGTTTTGTTTATTGTCCTACTCCTAGTATTATAGGGATGGACTGTCTTGAAGTTATCTTGAAAGATGCTATCTAAGAAGTGTCCAAAAATGTTTGGAGAAGACTCTTCTTCTTGAACTATCTCTTGTTCAACAACCTCCTTAGGAATCTCAGGAGGCACCAAGTTATCCTGGGCTTCTAGAATTGTTTGAAGGGTGTATTGCAAACTTTCTAGATTAAGTCCTTAAGTAGTTGGATTAGGTCGGTTGGTGGGAAAAGGCTTCCTGAACGGGGTTTTGTAAGGCCCTTTGCTCGAGGAAGCTTCTTCAGCCGTCTTTTTTAAATATATACCTTGATTTGACAGTTTTTGAACGACTTTAGTTAAGTTTTCTAAATCAGAACTTTCAGGTTGTGTTTTACTTTGAGTAGGTCTAGGGAGGATTTCGATCTTCTTTTTGGAAGATGAACTAGTTTCTGTTTCGTTGCTAGTAGCATCTTTAAGACTAAGTATGTCTTTTTCAATCTGGCTGGCCTCCTCGAAGGCTTCCAACAATGTGTCTTTCTTAGATCGTTTAACCCAAGCGGCTATACTTTGATGCAAGGATTTAGTATAGTATGCTATGATAAGATTCTCAGCAGGAATGGAATCCGTAGGGATTCGGTTTTTAAGTGTTAAGAACCTTTGATTAAAGTCTTTAAATTTTTCTTTTGGGTTCATTCTTAAGTTAGAAAGCTCCATGACTAGGACTTATGGAGGCTTACCTTCTCTGAATGTTTCCAGAAAGCATGATTCGAATTTCTCCCAAGATGGGATGGTGTGGGGTTGTTGGGCAAAGTACCATGTAGATGCATTGCCCTCGAAAGTGTAGGGGAACAACCTACAGACTACGTCTTCATGCTCAACATTGCGGAGTCTTATGACTAACATAAAATGTTTAATGTGATCTTCAGCGATCTGTTTTGAGTCAGAATCAAACTTGGGGAGCCACTTCTCTGGATGTTTGGGTAAGGGATCCTGGTCTCCAGGTACGGCTACCTCATCATGGTCGAGTCAAGGTCTAACAGGGTTGTTCTGGTTTGCCATTGGTGTAGTCGGTGTGGAAGGCTGAGAAGGGGAACTGCCTTATGTAACAACCCTAATTGAACAAATGTGAAGGATTATTAAGTAAAAATTAATTAGAGGATTAATCGTATTAATATGGTATTAATTAAACAGGATAGGTATAATAAAACTAATTAAATAATTATTGATTAATTAATAGTTGCAATTTGATTAATTAATTGATTAATTAAACTACCTATTACATTTAAAAACATGTGTATTAAATTTAATAAATTAATAAGTTATATAGTTAAATTGAAAGGTTACATACACAACAAGGGATAACTTATTAATTGCGGGAGGATAAGATATTAAATAAAGGGGATAAGGGGAATTAACGGGAAAGGATAAGGAGGTAATAAATGAGTTAGGTAGGGAGTAAAGGAGGGGGGGTGAAGTCGATGAAAGGGGGAGAAGGAAGGGAAGGAGGAGGAGGGGAGGTCATTCTACGAAGGTTGGGGGATGAATTTTGGGGAGCTCGGGATTTGCAGAGAGAAGTGAAGTTATGGAGTAGGATTGATACAGTACACCGAAGTTGCTGGAGGTTTTGGGCATGGGGGCCAGGATATCCTTATGATATCCTGGAGCTAGGGAGTTACCTAATTGGCAGGGAGGAACTAGGTTTTGGGCATTTTTTTGCAGAAGCAGTCAAGGAGGCAAACGACGGACAAGCAGAGGTTATTAGCATCAGGTTTAGGTATTTCAAATTTTGCAATTGTTTTTAATCAGTTATTAAATTTATTATATGTTGTTAAATTTAAGTTAACAAAGTTATTATTATGAAGATTATTATTCTGTTATGAAGTTTAATAAATAAATTGATGTTTTTAATCTCTTCGGCCCCTACATATGGTATCAGAGTGTATTAGTTTAAAATCTGGGCCTATGGGCCAAGTTCCCAGCTCCAAGCTCTAGCTCCAATACCACCTAACCTACAAACCAAACCAAACGCAGAAATTTTAAAACATATATAAAAAAAAAAAAAAAATGCAATATGAATTTACTGAAGTAAAACAAGCAACTAAGTGTTTTTACACAAACCACCTCTTGAATCACGACCTATCTTAATTTTAGCTGCCAAAAATACAACTGACCTATTTACCCCAGGTACCAAATGAAGAAAATGAGGAGAAGTGCCTCGAAGGATTCCCCATGTGCATTCCCCATCAAAACAGGAAATATATATATATAAATAGATAGATAAAACACATATGTTGCAAGATATCTTTAAATATTTACGTTTTAGGTTGCCTTCTATGAAATGCACGGATACAAACATTATTACTTACTCATGCCAAGTAATTAACATGATAATCCATACAAGAATCCCATGTTTCTCCAAGCATTTCCAAATTAAAAAAAAACRAATAAAAGAAGAATAAGACTAAATTGTGATCATACATACCAGATAATAATCCAATGATGAGTTTGTTATACAGGAAAAACTTTGAGATCTAATGAAGCATCCAAGGAAAAAAAAAAAATGCCAACTCGTGTGGTGGAATTCCGCAAAGAAATCATCTGAAATCGTCTGGATTCTAAACTCATTAATATGATCCGCAACGGCCATAATATACCTCGTGGAAGCCATGGGAGACCTGTGAAATTCGAACAACTGTTCGAGGTAGGAGCCAAAGATGTTACCGTGAAAAATAATTATGTTCAATAGCATAGGACTCCAATTCACTCGGAGAACATTGTGATAGAGAATAGTTGCGTAGTGGGGCATGAAAAAGAGAGTTGGGCTCTCTGTTGTCCACATCCCTTGCTCATTAACAACTAGAATAGTACACCCCAGAGACTCCATAATCCCGTATAAAACGGTCTCACTACTGAAGTAATTTGAAGAGTAGGCGAAAGACATGGATTGAGATTCAAGTAGGCATCTTGGATATTAGAGGAGAGAAGATACGAGAGATACAAAAGGCTACAAGTGTTGAGGCCAATGTTCTGAAGATTGACTATTCAGATAAACCTAGACAAGCTATTGCATGCTGCAATTCCCTTATTGAAGAGCTTAAAATGGGAGTCCTGGACTGTCCAACTCATATGATGACTGGGAGCCTGTAACCATTACATAGAACTACCAGCGCCAGGGCTCCTCCGCTAGATGTTAAAAATCCAGAGCCCCCAAATCTCGGATGTGACTACCTCCCGGATATTAAATGAAACTATGTTCAAATTAAAACCCCGAGGGACACGATTTCTATTCAAGAAAAAAGTGTCGGTGACTTGCAAATAGTATTAATAAACACCACTGATCAAGTTTCTGATGAATTAAGGAGCCATTACACATCAGAGAGATAGATAATTGAGAGAAGAAATCATAATTAGGGTTTGGGAAGAAAACATAACTAGGATTCTGGAACCACGTGATGTCTGTAGCTTAAATTGTTGAGACAAAACCATCATATATTTGAGTTTACCTAATCCA
>JASDQU010500369.1:17355-33603 GCA_032191745.1 Picea mariana
GTACATGGTTGGAGGCACTTGTTAGTAGTATTGTTGACACATGGTTTATGGATGATATAACATACTTGTATTATCAGAAGCACATATTGGTCTTGGTGACGATTATGAGTTGTTGTGTTATACTTGGTTGATGCACATGTTTGAGATTTGTCTTGGTGATTGATTTTATTTGGTTGATAATATTGATGAGACAGGTTGTTGTGATAAGTTGTTTGGACAAGTTGTTGTGACAGGTTATTTGTACAGGTTTGGTGCATGGTTGATGCATTTGTTCATGGTACAGGTTGAGGTACAGGTTGGTGAATGGTTGATGCACTTTTTTATGGTACATGTTGATTACAGGTTGGTTGGTATAGGTTGGTGCATGTTTGATGCACTTGTTTCTGGTACAGGTTGAGGTACAGGTTGATGCATGGTTCAAGTTATTGGTACAAGTTGTTTGGTACAGGTTGATTGGTACAGGTTTACAACAGTATATCTCACAGTGATAGTGTGACAGTGGTTCCATCATTCTACTTATATGTCAAGGCGGTTGGATGGGGCAAGGACATGTGTTTTTATCCACCTTTCAGTTGTAGCAAGAGAATATAGGGGGCTGTAGCCTCCTTCTGGTTGTAGCCAGATAATTGGGGAGTTGGAGCTTCCCTCAGGTTGTATCCTGAGAAACTAGGGGGTTGGAGCCTCCTTCCAGTTGCAGCTGGAAAACAAGGGAAGTTGGTGCTTCTAATGAATGTAATTCTTCAAGACATATAAGAAAAAGCATTCTGTGGTTTTCTCCCGCTTTGGGTTTCCATGTAAAACACTGGTGTATTGTGTATGTGTATGATTGTTCATTTGTTCATTGCTTATTTACTCTACAGTTATTGGATGATAATGCTACATTGATATAACACTTGGATTATATGGTTAAAAAGGATTAAATTGCTCTATTACTGATTCACCCCCCCTCTCAGTAATCCAACAATATATTGCATGCAATTCTATTTTTATAGGCCATATGATTTGAGAAGGGTCGTCGATTATCTTGTGAGTGGGTAGAAGTTGGAAGAGGTTGCATAGGAGATAGATATCAAGATCACTTCCAAAGGATACAATTGGACAACCTTCAATAAAAGGTAAGCTATCATATTTATTTATTCCTTATCATAGTTTTTTTATGTGCGTTAAATCTAGGTGGAATACATAGCAGTATATCCTACGTCGGTCACTGATACCCTTTCCTCTTCCCCTCTAGTGGAATTATATTCCCTCTATGTAAACATCTTGGACCATTATATATTATATTCCAAATTCATTGTTTTCATAGCTTGATTTCATAATTGCAAGCCTACCACATGATTTGTAAAAGTATATTTACAACATCTACATGTCTATACATTCACTAATTAAAACTTTGCCTTGAGCCCTACATGAGGATACCATATAAACATATTTGAATTATTTACACATAAGATCATTTATTTAAACTCACATGGTTGGACATCTTATCATTCTAAACATACATTTATAATTTATACATGATTCAATCCAATACATTACATGGGTCAAAACCGAAGTATTATGTATTACATGGGTCAAAACCGAAGTATTATGTATCCACATTTATAAAATTTAGAGGGATTACCAAGACTATATACATGATCCAATTCAATGCATTCTATGGGTCAAAACCAAAGTAATACTTATCCACATTCATAAAATTTGGTGAGAGGGGCAAGATGAAGAGTAGGAAGAAATTATGAGAAAGGGAAGATATAGAGGATTGTGTTTTATAATTATAAAAGATTATAAAATGGTGGACCATTTTTTAATTAATTTATTTTGTTTTGTGTAAATGCGTTACTTCATATTGGAAGTACATTTTGAAGTTTAGAATACACTTGGACTTTGTATTTTCAAACTTCAAGTGGAAATATAACTTGAGATTTTAAGAGTTGAATCTTGATGCATTTGTTATGGTGTATGAGTGAGGGGTTTTTGGTATGACTAGGGTATATATTGTATGAGACTATAATGTATGAGGGGTTTCATGTTTTATAAATTCAAAACAAAGAACGTTCGGAAAAAAATCTCTAAGTTTATATGTTTATTATGTATATAAAACAAATTTAATCATAATGCATATTTATAAATAATTAAGTGTATATGTTTATATGCATATAAAACCAATTTAATCATAATACATATTTATAAATAATTAAGTAAAGAGAACATAAATATTTGTTTATATAGTGTTGCAATAATTATATTTTTATTATTTATGATTTTGAGAGAAAACACTTGAACAATGACATTCTTTTGCATTACCAAAAACAATTGTAATTTGTATTGTTATACATAGATTATGTTATCTATATATTAATAGACTTTCCTATATGGATAATGAATATATTCACAATGATTTTGTAGAATTCAAAAAAATAATCATTTGAAGAGTGTTTAAAAAAATACAATTACTATAAACAAAATAACAAAATTATAATGTTAAAAAAGTTATAAAAACCTAATACAAATCTAGATGACTATAATAATAATATAGATAATTAAAGGTACAATATACACTTTACATATTTTTGTCTATATACTTATTTTTAGTCCCCAATCTCCACCTTTTGAGTGTAAAGTCTCATGGATGTTTCGATTCAAAAGATACAATTTCTCTTTAAGTAAAAGTTAATTTATAAATATAATGTACAATTTACGTCTTCTTGCATTTGTCATTTGTTTGAATTCTCAAACATGTGCACCCCACCTTTTCAGAGTGGAGTCTCAAACATATGTCAACTTAAAAGGTGTAATTTTTTTTTTTCTGTAAGTGAACTTTTTTTGTTGACTAGAGAAAGTTGAACATATAAATGTGTTGCTTTTATAATTTTTGAGTAAAAGTAGATTAAGTTACGTATATATCAATAAGGCATCCTCATATGGATAATAATATACTCACTCAAGGCATAAAGAGGTGGATCAATAGAATATCATTGTTTAAATCTTTCTACTTTTCTTTTAAAGTGATTTTGTAGGATTTTTGTAGGATTTAAAAAAAAATTGATTTGAAGAGGGTTAAAAAAATTGCAATTACAATAGATAGATAAATAAAAAAAAACTTAATTACAATGCTAAAACAGTTATAAACACTTAATACAAACCTCTAAAACTATAATGAAAGTATATATTATTGTAATTTGTATTGTTATATATAGATTATGTTATCTATATATCAATAGGAATTATGATATCGATAATGAATATACTCGTTTCAAGGCATGAAGAGGTGGATTACTATACTTTTATTGTTTCAATCATTCTACTTTTCCTTTAGAACAATTTTATATAAACAAAATTTCACATTTTATATATATAATTGGAAGAGTGTTTTAAATATTGTAATTACTATAAACAAAATCACAAATGATTAGATTTCCATGATATCATTTAATACAAATTTCTTAAACTAGATTTCCATGATAGCATTTAATACAAATGTCCTAAACTATGATGAGAATATAAATAATTGATAAGTACAAAGTAAACTTTACACGCAGTACATGTTCACATGTTCTTGTGTATGTACCTATTTTCAAATCCCAAAACATGTGCACCCCACATTTTCATGTGAAGTTTCATACATGCTTCAACTCAAAAGGTATAATTATTTTTTCTCAAATCTCAAAACATGTGCACCCCACCTTTTCAATGTAAACTCTTATACATGCTTCAACCCAAAATGCATAACATTTTTTTGGAAGTGAACTTATTTTGTTGGCTATGCACCCCACCTTTTCAATGTAAACTCTCATACATGTTTCAACCCAAAATGTATAACATGTTTTTGGAAGTGAACTTATTTTGTTGACTATGCACCCCACCTTTTCAATGTAGACTTGCATGCATGCTTCAACCCAAAATGTATAAAATTTGTTTTGGAAGTGAACTTATTTTGTTGACCAAAGAAAATTGAATACATAAAATGTGTTGCTTTGAGAATTTTAAAGCAAAACTAGATTATATGAACAATACATTTATGGATGAAGAATGTATTCACTTACAATGCATAAAGAAATAAATTAATAGACTTTTATAGTTTAAATCTCCACACTTTTTTTTTTATATATCAATTTTGTTGGATTCTAACGAATATATGATTTGAAGAGTGTTTTAGATATTGCAATTATTATAAGAAAAAAAATTAGATTACAATGATAAAAAAATATTAAGTTTTTAATATAAATCTTTTAAACTATACTAAAATATAAATAATTAATAAACAAGATATATATTTTACATGACTTTTAATAAACATGATATATATTTTACATTTATTAATAAACTCAATGCATAAAGAGGTAAATTTATAGACTTTTATTGTTTAATATTCTCTATTTTTACTTTAGAATGATTTTGTAGAATTAAAAAAACTTATTTGAAAAATGTTTAAAAAAATACAATTATTATAAATAAAATAAAAATTATAAATAAAATAAAAAAGACAAAATTATAATGTTAAAAAATTATAAACATATAATACAAATCTAGATGAATATAATGAAAATATAGATAATTAAAAGTACAATATACACTTTACATGTTCTTATATATATACCTATTTTTGAGTCCCCAATCCTCAGACTTGTGCACGCCACCTTTTGAGTGTAAAGTCTCATGGATGTTTGGATTCAAAAGATACAATTTCTTTTTAAGTAAAAGGTAATTAATAAATACAATGTACAATTTATGTCTTCTTGTATTTATCATTTGTTTGAACTCTTAAACATGTGCACCCCACCTTTTCAAAGTGGAGTCTCACATATATGTCAACTTAAAAGGTGTAATTATGTTTTGTGTAAGTGAACTTATTTTGTTGGTTAGAGAAAGTATATAAATGTGTTGCTTGAGTAAACGTAGATTAAGCTATGTATATATCAGATTAAGCTAAATATATAAATGTGTTGCTTGAGTAAAAGTATATAGCTAAGTACTCCTCATATGAATAAGAATATACTCACTCAAGGCATAAAGAGGTGGATAATCGAATGTCATTGTTTAAATCTCTCTACTTTTCCTTTAAAGTCTTTTTTTGGATTTTTTTTTATTTAAAAAATAAAATGATTTAAAGAAAGTTTAAAAAATTGCAATTACAATTAAAAAAATAAAAAATAAGTTAATTACAATGTTAAAAAAGTTATAAACATTTAATACAAACCATTAAAACTATAATGAAAGTATAGATAATTGCAATTTGTATTGTAATATATAAATTATGTCAATAGACATTCTCATATGGATAATGACTATACTCGTTTCAAGTCACGAAGATGTGGATTAATATACTTTTATTTTTCCAATCACTTTACTTTTCTTTAAGAACAATTTTATACAAAATAATTTTTACATTTTATATATATAATTGAAAAATTATTTTGATATTATAATTATTGAAAAAAAATCACAAATAATTAGATTTTTCATGACATCATTTAATATAAATGTCCTAAAATATGATGAGAATATAAACAAGGGCAGCACTTTGCATGTACTGTCTCCGAAAACTTTACTTGTTAGTGTCTGTATGACTTATATAAATAATATTTAGACATTTCCTTAGTCATTCGAAAATAATGCAGATCTATACTTCCCATGATCTTTATAATAATTAAAAAAGTAAAAACATCTCAATGTTTCTTATATTTTAAAATATGACTTAAAAGTTTAAAAATTACTACATACAAATTTCTATAAAATTATACTAAAAGATTAAAAAATGTTAATAAATGTAAAATTATTGAAATTGAAAGATTAAAAAAATATTAATAAATGTAAAATTATTGAAATTAAAAAATTAAAAAAATATTAAGAAATGTAAAATTATTGAAATTTTAATAAGTGTAAAAAAATTTACATTTAAAATTTAAATTTTTATCTCATTTGAAAAAACAATACAATATTAGATTTTAACATATATTATAATACAATATTACATTATATTGCATTACATTATATTAGTTTTTTTGTGGTCTTGTCTTTTCTCATTAATTTAAGGTTTTGAAATATGTGAAGACTGCAATAACACTATCAAGTTATTGACCAATAAAAAGTTAAAAAAATACTATTTTTGTTTTTAAAAAAAATAAAAAAAATTTAATTGTTATGTTGAACATTTAAATTGATATAAATTTTTCAAGTCAACACAAAACTAATATGAAAGTCAATACTAACTCATTGCTATACTTTCGATAGTACAATATACTATCTTTCGATAGTACAATAATTAATAAGTACTAAATAAACTTTAAATGCAATACATATTCACATGTTCTTATGTATGTACCTATTTTCAAATCCAAAAACATATACACCCCACCTTTTTACATATGCACCCCACCTTTTCATGTAAAGTTTCATACATACTTTAACTCAAAAAAATATAATTATTTTTTACCAAAACAAGTGCACCCCCACCTTTTCAATGTTAACTCTTACACATACTTCAACCCAAAAGGTAGAGGGTATAATTATTTTTTTAAATAAACTTAATTTCTTGCTAGAGAAAATTGAACACATAAAATATTGCTTTGAGAATGATCAAATAAAAGTAGAAAGTAGATTATGCTATACTATGCATATATCGACAAGACATTTATGGATAAAAAATATATTATTTTCAAGAGAAAACTGAACACATAAAATCTTGCTTTGAGAATCTTCAAATAAAAGTAGATTATGCATATATCGACAAGACATTTATGGATAAAAATATAAAGAGGTAAATTAATAATTTTTTATTGTTTAAATCTTCCCATTTTCCTTCAGCATTCTCCTTCAAACATTTATGGATAAAAAATATATTATTTTCAATGTATAAAGAAGTAAATTAATAAATTTTTATTGTTTAAATCTCCCCACTTATTTTCATAAAAATTTGTTGATAACCTTAAAACATTTATGAATAAAAAATATATTCATTTTCAAAGTATAAAGAAGTAAATTAATAAATTTATATTGTTTAAATCTCCCCAAATTTATTGAATCTTATAAGTATATAATTTGAAAAGTATTTTAGATATTATAATTATTAAAATATTTTAGTTATTATAATTATTATAAAGAAAAACTAAATTATAATGATAAAAATTTAATAAGCTTTTAATACAAATCTTACAAACTATATAAAAAAAATTATAAATAATTAATAAATACAATATACACTTTACATTTTCTTGTTTTTCTTTTTTTTTTTAATTCTCAAACATGTGTACCTCACTATTCTAATTTGGATTCTCATGCATGCTTCAACTCAAAAGGTATAATTAATTGTTTAAGTGAACTTAACATATAAATGTGTTGTTTTTATAATATTCTCATGTAAAAGTAGATTAAGTTATGTATATATCAATTAAAAAATAAAAAATTTTCATATGAATAATAATTTGCTCACTCAATGTATAAAAAAGTAAATTAATAGATTTTTGTTATTTAATTTTTCCTATTTTTACTTTAAAATGATTTTGTAGGAATTTAAATATTTTCATTTTCTTTAAAATAATTTTGTAAGATTTAAAAAAAATGTTTTAAAAAATATTTTAAAAAATATAAATATTATAAATAAAATAAAAATAACTAAATTATAATATTATTATAAAAATTATATACATAGATATGAAAAACTATAATAAAAATAATAAAATAAAAGTATACACTTTAGAAGTTTTTGTTTATATACTTAATTTTGAATCCCCAATCCAAAAACATGTACACCACACTTTTTAAGTGTAAAGTCTCATGCATGTTTGGAATCAAAAGATACAATTAAAAGTAATTAATAATATAATTCACCATTTATATTTTTGTATTTGTAATTTTTTTTTAATTCTCATATATATGCACGAGACCTTTTAAGTATAAAGTCTCATGCATGTTTGGAATCAAAAGATACAATTAAAGGTAATTAATAATATAATTTATCATTTATTTTTTGTATTTGTAATTTTTTTGAATTCTCATATATGTACATTGTGAACCTTATACATGCTTCAATTATGTAAGCTAACTTATATTTTTGGCTAAAAAAAGGTGAACCTTTTTCAGTGTGAGCTTTATACATGCCTTTAATTATGTAAGTTAATTTATAATTTATTTTGTTGACTAGAAAAAATTGAACATATTTATGTTTTAATAATTTTTAAGTCAAAGTAAATTAAGTTACATATCTAAAAAAACATTCCATACGGATATACTCACTTAAAGTATAAAGAGGTAGATCAATAGACTTTTCATCGTTTTAAATTTTTCTACTTCTGCTTTAGAAAATTTTTGTAAGATTTAAAAAAATAATAATCTAAAACATTTTTAAAAATTACAATTATGATAAACAAAATAAAAAATAATTAAATTACAATATTAAAAAATTTATAAACATATAATACAAATCTCCCCAACTATAATAAAAATATAATACAATATACATTTTACATGTTTTTATCTATATACCTATTTATGAATCCCTAATCCCAAACATGTGCACCCTACCTTTTGAGTGTGAAGTCTCATGCATATTTGAAGTCAAAAGGTACAATTACCTTTTTTAAGTAAACTTATTATGTTGACTATTAAAAGTTCGAACACATAAAATGTGTTTCTTTCATAATTTTAAGTAAAAGTTAAAAATGATAAATATAAAATACATTAAAAATTATATTTGAATTGATTATGATAAACTCCATTGATCTCATGCCAGCCAAAACTTTAATGGTTTTAAAAATCATAATGTTGTAGGGCTATAGAGATTATAAGATCTTTCCTTAGACTAACATCTCACAGGAATAAGGCTCCAAAATTGTGCAAGACGTTAGCTCCATTCTTCTGGTCTCTTATTAGGGTATAAATTGTATTGCTACAACAAGATCCACAATAACCATCATAATTCTTAGTGTCATTTTTATCTCTAAGGTTTACATGCATGGCATAAATCCTAAATCAAAAGAAAAAACTATGGCCTCACACAAGATCAATCTTTCCAAGAACATCTAAGATGTGTTTCTCTTTCCTTGTTTTCTCCCAAGGCTTCCTCATGAACCCAAAGGTCATACTATTAGGAACTCCTCAACTTTTGGATATTTCTCCTTCTAAGACACAACAAACAATATAGTACAATGACGATATTAATACAAGAGCTTTCTCATCCCTTTATATATATAGTAGGTGAGGGAGGCTAACATAAAACAAGGACATAAGTCGATACAAGTAACCAACAAGGAAAACCCACATGGAGTGCTCTATAACACAAGCATGTACAAGTGTCAAACTAGGGTTTTTCCAACCCCCAAGGTGAAACACCCTCCAAGCATAATCCTCCTTGGGCTCAATGCCCCTCCTCTAAGATGGTGCTCTTTCCAACGAGTTGTTAGTCCAATGTGTTGGGTTGTCTTGTCATTGATGTCAAAGGTACACAATCATTCATATCATAGGAAAGAGGAGGATTGATGTGCTTCTATTCATTTACCCCGAGTCATGAAGGCATGAGGACTGTGTGTGGACATGAAACAACCCCGTCAAAAAGGAACAAAAGGACGAGACAGAGGTACTTAAACGACTACAAGTTGCTGAGAATTAATAATATTTGCAAAGGAAGATATCGGTGGCCCGATCAAAGAATTAATAAAAATGATATAGCCCACATACACAAAGGAAATTGATTTCCAAGGGTTTATAATGAAAATGTTGATGTATGAAGTTTGAATGTGAGCGGGCAAGCCATGGAACCGTGCATAAGGAGTTATCTTTTAACAGTTTGAATCCTAATTGTTGATTTTTAGAGATCAACGATCAAGATCAAACGACATGGGGCCCAACATACTAGAGACCAGAAGATCAGAGAATCAGAGGAAGTGGATCGATGACTTGAGGTACACATGGTGGAAGGTGACTCAGTCCGTCATAAGTGAAGTTTCATGACAAGGTTCCATATCGCTATGCTGGCAGATCGGTTATCTGGAGTTTGAGTAGTGTTGTGTTAAAGTCCCGAGGGCCGGATGGCCCGATATCCAGTAGGTCAGCTCAAATGCCATGTCATTTGCCACGAAAAAAGAAAAGTCAGTACAAAGATCCATGTAGAAGCCATGTCAATGCCACGTGTCCTATGATGTGTCAGCATGTAGTGTTCCAGATATAAATTAGTATGCAGAACAAAAATATTTTAGCTAGAAATGGCAGAGAAGCAATGATATAATCCGAACAATACCAGAATAATACCATAATAACACCAGAAAGAACACTTTGATTACTGATAGCAATGTTCACTTGCCTCTTCAAGGGGGGAACCTCCAGTAGAGCAGAGCTCTATTATCCAATACAAGGTTTCTCATACCTTTTGCTTCTATTTATACTCTATCTATCGAAAAGAACAATCTAGAGGAAGATCCTTCTAGAAGTGGAAGCTTCTATTAGGTATTCTTACATTTGACTTATTCTTCATTATTGCTAGGTCTTATTAATATTGGCCTTTATTACATGGAAATATATTATTCTACCTACGTGAAGGGTTAGGGAGGTGAGGTCCTTAACATGCCCTCCCCCTTGAAGAACAACCTTGTCCTCAAGGATTCAGATGAGAGAATTGTTGTAGAATGGTGGTCGGCTCCTAAGTGGCATCTTCTATAGGTGTATCTTTCCATTAGAACAACACTTCTTGGATGGTGCACTGACAGAGACGACGCTCTCTCTAGGCCAAGACCACTTGTGGCTGCAACCATATGGAACCTTCTTCATCCATCTCAGGGAGACTAGTTTGAGTTTGGCACTTAGTTCCAATCACCTTATTTAAGCAAGAAACATGAAAAATAGGATTGAGCTTCGACTGACTGGGTAGAGCTAATTGATAGGCCATCAATCCCACATGCTTAAGAATTTTATAAGGACCATAAAATTTGGGCACAAGTTTCTGGCAGTGTTGAGCTTTGAGTGAAGTCTTCTTATAAGGTTGTATTCGAAGAAATACCTAGTCCCCTTCAAGAAAATGGTGTTCAGAATGACCTTATTCTTCTTGTTGCTTCATGCGATTATGATTCATGATCAAATTGTCTTTAAGGGCACAAAGAATAGCCTCACGAACTGTAAGATTGTTGTCAACCTCATGAACCTTTGAGACCCCTGGCATATAGGAGAGAAATTATGGGGGATTTTGGCCATAGACTGCTTCAAAAGGAGTCATGCGAGTAGCTGTATGGTAAGATTTGTTGTACCACCATTTAGCTAGGGGTAACCATTGAGCCCACCGATTTTTTCGCTCAGATGCAAAACACCTCAAATCTGACCTACTAAGAAAGGTAGCCAACTGGTACCAAGTAAGACCATCCATCCATCCTAATGGAAGTTGAACATGATGCCCATCTATTGCCTTGCCACCCTGATATTTCTCTGCATCGTGTCGGTGTTTCCATGGGATTGTTTCGCTAGTCATATGTCTTCCTGCAGTGTCGGTAGTCCTCCATGCACCTCTTGATCAGTTTCCTTTCTAGTTCCCTACTGGTGCATAAATTTGTTGAAGATCATTCCCTTGCCTTGATGACCATTGTTTCTCTATATGATGTGGATGGCGATATAAAATAACTGTAGGAATTTGTTCTTTTTTCTTTAAATATGTAACACATTGTGCCTTTGATTCAATGACCTCCTTAGCTTCATTATTGTGTCCTTCTTGTGGATTTGCTTCATCTCCTTCAGTAGACTCTGGCTCTAATTCAACTTCAGACTCTACAATAAATTATTTGTTGGCCACCATGGGCCCATATTTCTTACTAAGAGACAAATCCTGCAATGTAATTTTATGTTTCTTGTACCAAATCTTTAGAAACTTATTTTGCACATTAATATTAACTGTACCAACTGATTCCATCCAAGGATATCCCAAAACAATATCAACTTCATCCATATCCATAGCATAAAAATTTGAATGAAACACATGTTTTTCCATGGTGATCTTTAAATATATAAAATTTTGAACATTTTCACCCTCAACCTGTGTGATTTGAACATTCATTGCAGGAACTTGCAATCTATTGACCAGTTGAACATTGATAAAATTATGTCGGCAACTAGGGTTAATAGAAACAATGATATTTTCTTTATGAATACAACCATGAACCTATAATATAGAATTCCCACATGAAAATGAACTCTTGCTTATTTCTTTACTTTTGGCATGAGATCATTTTTCTAAAAGGAATTTTTCAAATTCTTCATCGAAGATTGCCATCATTTTTCCATAGTTAAGCGAATTCCACCAAATGGCTGCATCACCTTGTAAACTCAAATTGATCATCACTTTCCAATGCTCTTTATTGATTGGATTCCTATGTTTTATGAATTCTTAAATACTAGGGCCATCAAAATTTCCTGTAAAATACATCTTTCTATGAAAACCCAAAAAATGGAACTATAACTTACTGTGCGAATCGCATGGCTTTCTCTGGAAAAACCCTAAAAAACTGTCGAATTTAAAATTGTAACGATCCTCGTCGTTCTAATGACAACCTCATATAACAAGTGCAAAATTTTTTTGTTAAAAGTGTGTGTGCGCGTGTACAAGAGAAACAACACATTCAAAACTGCGTCGCCACCCGACAACGAACAAGACACATACCATGACGAACACAACAAGTAACTGCATGCATTTAACGATGATCAATCGACAATAAGCAGGACTGACTACCCGCCTGTCCTACCCTACAAAGGTTATGTCCTCCAAGACACATAATCAACGCTCAAGCCTAGGTTCCCATTGATTTTAACTATTTAAGGTCTCAGGGCTGGCGATTGTTCTGAGGAACATGGAGGTGTCTACATCTCGCCCGACACAATCAATACTGGAGCCAAAAATGCTAAATCTACCAACATCAATCATTAACTAAGATTCTTTCTATCAATCAAACTCAATTAAACCAAGGGTGAGAGTAAACTTTACTGTAATTCATCGTACAATAACTTTAATTAACCACGCATTACTATAACTAAAATGGGCATTAATTTCAGACCAGCTACTCCAATTAAATTCCATTAATCAATGTTCCCCAATTTCTAACTCACAACAACTGATTGTACTTAGTTTAATGACATTACATTATCTGTTAACAATTCAACACAATCTCAACAACATTACCCTAAAATAATAACAACATTACGCTACCAAAAATAACTCCGCAATTAAATTACTTATCTCAATACATCTTATATGTTACTTATACCATAAAATTACAAACCGACATCAATTTCAAGGCAGGCACCTGATCCATTAGCCAATTAACATAACTCATTTAATGATCAAGCATTATATGTTTTAGTCATACTACATCCATACATGATAATTAGTCTCATAACATACTTCTAGGTTAATGAAAACATCAATACCTAATAATTAGTACCATAGCATGCATAATCATGCTTGTATCTTAATGAAAACAAAATAATCTATATAGCTTGACTTCATTTGAGAATCCCCAATGTAACATGTATTATATTGGAAGAATAGCCATATCAGTTTTAGATTAGAGAGGAAGGGATCACCATACCATTTTTTTTTGCTTTAGTCACACTACATCCCTACATGATAATTAGTACCATAACATAACCATATCCTCGCCTTCTATATCACAATATCATTGCAATTAAAATAATGATGACTTTACCTTTTGTTTGTTATTGATAACAACGGAACTACCAAAAACCTGACCATAATAACCATGTATTTACTTTCATAATAGAATAGCATTGTAATTTAACTAAGAAAGGCTTTCATTACAAAAACTTTGTAAATAAAATAATCGATGATTAACATAAATAATTAAATCAAAATGGGAAACATATTGTAAATTGGATTGTAGAGGAATTTCATAGCAATGTAATTTAAACTAATAATGGCTTTTCATTACAAAACATTGTAAATCAAATAATCGATGATTAACATAAGCCAACTAGGTAGTTAATTATGGAGCAGCTAACATTGCTACCTGTCAGTTATTAAGCGCGAAAACCTGGCGATAAAAAGGAAAGCATTGAAGGGCGTTTAAGACCATTCGGGCCTGGTAAGGGTAACTAAACGGGGTTTTCAGGTGACAGGATCTACGCTGTGCATGGCTGGGTAGATGGTAGGACTTGCAGCCCAGGCGAAAGGCTGATAACACTGGGTCTCACATTTTTAAGAACTACACCCTCCAGCGCTGGTGCGCTGTGATTGAAACTCGAGATGGGGAATCATCTAACTGCAAAACAAACCTCATAATAAAAAGCCAAAGATGAATGGGTAAGGTAAATTCTTCTCCAGAAATAGTAACATTTGGTTTAAGAAGATATTCTTCCAATTGATTGAAGTAATTAAATTATTTCTACTACAATCCCAACTAATCCCAACACCCTTTATTAGTCGTTCCCTTATTTAAGCGTGAACTGAAACAAAGTGGAAAGTTGTTGTTTGGGAAAATGAGAGCACCTAAAGAGGACTAGAATACTAAGGGCGACGAGTGCATGCCGGAAGGTCAGAAATCACGGCAGCTGTCAAGGCAAGAATTAAGCTGGTAGAATCATCCTACCCACGTCATGGAGGAACCCAAATCTCTGGCCATTAAACCTTGTAAGGAACAGAATCCGGAAAGTTTTTTGTGGCAGAATGAATCTCATTGAACGCCATTTGTCAAGAGGAGTGAAGTCTTCAGCTCTTATTTGCCAATGTCTGTCTTTTACCTTGTACAACGTTTGGGGTCTTCACGCTAGCTTGGTTGACATGTTAAAATTCATTCGACTTGCGTGACACACCACATTCATTCACGAAGATCAGGAATGCCCATTACCAGTTTTCAATTTCTTTATCAACGAATGCCCGCCAACTTTATTTGGTTTAAGAAGTGGAAAATATACATTCTACTAGGTCTACCATGCCCATTTCTTTTGGGAATCGCCGAAATACTTTGAGCTCTTGCTGGTATGAAAGGTAGTCTGGTAAAGAATCTCGCGTGATGACGAAATAATTAAGGTCTGAAATGTGAGAGAAGTGCTATGTTCAAGATGGCGGGGTTGCTGTGACAGTAGTCAAGAATCTCATGATGATCACAACATAGTTTTGTGAGAAGTACACTGTTCAAAGACGGTAGGATTCCACTTAATCTGCTAAAAAGGGTTATGTTTACATTTTCTGCGTTAACGCTCCCTCCACACATGGAGCAGTGCGTTTAGAAATCAAGTCATCTTTAACAGCTTCTAGAAGATAAATTATGTTGCGGTCGGAAGGTTAACATAGGTTGAAATACGCGGACAAGTTTGAAATGCAAGATAAAAATAAGAAACACAGAGTTATAGTATGCGCGTCGAGTTATGTGCTACCGAACACGCCGGTAAGGAGCATTTTCTTATTAAAAGAAAGATCCGCTAAGGTAAGTAGATTTCGATACATTCCAATCAATTAAAAACTATTCCACATCAATCGATCAACTAAACAATGGAATCCATCGCAGACACAAGCACAACTTTGTAGAGAAGACATGTGTAAGGCGGTGACACAATCCAAGAATGCGCATGTTAATAATTCCAGTGCTGACTAGTTAAGGAATATGCAATTTAATTAAATTTCGGTGCTGTCTGCATAACGGAATATGCAGTTGAAATATGAAGATTGTTTAGTATACTAAGAAGTAAACAACTAATGCAGAGTCCCTTCCATGATCTGATTTGCAAATATTTAAAAGCTTAAAGGGAAACGATTACTGCAGTGACACTTTCCATCAACATAAAACGCAGTCATAATGTAAATCAAAGAGCATGGTGGGAGCAGTGCAAGGGTCACAGTGAAACACCACAGGGAGATTTAATAAACCAATCAATCAGCCAAGTTATAAAAAATTTCAGTCATAAAAATACACAACAGTTTACCTACTCAACACACCTGTAGATCTAAAACATACATCCTACCACATTCTATCAATCAACAAAAAGGTGTACCATTGCCTGTTCGCTTGCTCCAAGTGTCGTCCGCGCGCTCTGTGCCGCTCCTACTCGCCGACTGTCAAGACTACACCGGTACCTCCCAGCCAATCGCTAGGGGTACTCTGCTTCCCCTTTATCCCCCCGAGTCCCAAAGGGGCCACACACAATCCAGATGGTCCATCTAGCTTCCCAGCTCGCCTCGCAAGGCCGAGCTACCACTCCTATCCAAGCTGGAAAATCCCAACTCCTCACAAGTAATCATTCAAGTCACAAATCCGGTAGCAT
>JASDQU010500369.1:43330-59763 GCA_032191745.1 Picea mariana
AGAAACAAGAATAGGAAACTTCGACATAGACTGTGTTCTAGATGAGGAAACACAGGTGAATATTATGACAGAAAGAACCTGGGAAATTTTAGGAAAGCCTCCTATGATTCCATATTTAGGAGGAATAGGATTATTTAGAGGAGAGTTGATAACCATATGTGGAAGACTCACCCAGATAGTTATGAGTGCTCAAGGAACTACAAAAGAGGAAGATTTTGAGGTTGTTAAATTTATTGAGAACAACGCCCCATTTGCTATGCTATTAGGAAAACCCTGGATTGAGAGAAATCAGACTAGAAGAAAAGAAGAGGAAGTCTTAGAACAAAAGAAGCAAGAATTAAAAGATTTCATGACTAGGAGGATAGCACTCTTTATTGAAGAAAAGGAAAACATATCGAAGCTATTTAAAACCAGAAACTTGGATGTCAAAGTTGAAAGAACACAAGAAGACTCACAGAAGAATGGAGCAACTACCCCAGATAGGGAATAAGTATTTCCCTTGAACCCTACGAAAGAATATCAACAGTGCGAAGTTACTATGCCAAGAGGAGATAAGAATCAGAATGGGAAGAGGAACCCAGTAATGCATATCACAGGGGAAAAGGATAGAAATCTCAGTAAGAAGAAAGAGAAGCTAGAAAAACTGCAGGAGGTTCCCGAGGGAAATTCACAGAAGGAAGGTATGAAAAACTGGAACTTCGTCGAGATATCAGAACAGCACAACATGTCACTTCGCCATGGCGGAGTGATATAGTTGTTGAAAGCATTATAACTGCTAGCCCGATGCCCCGAATGGTTAGAACAAAAGTTATGACTAGAAAAGCTCGCCATCGAACCGTTGGGACCATGTCGTAACAGACATAATTGCATTGATGAAGGCCTCTTTTTCATTGGATAAGATTGGTTACATCAATGTCTACTTATTTCTTTTGACGGTTGCAGCGAGAAAACTTTTGTGAATTGTATTCGAGCCAACAAGAGAACTCATTGCTACTGCGCTGTGTTTATTGAGAGGGGGCAACCTCCAGCATGGTAGAGTTCTATTAAAATAATATTCAAGACAATATTTCTCATACCCTCTACATCTATTTATAGTCTATCTATCCAAAATAACAATCTAGAGGAATATCCTTCTAGAAGCAGAATCTTCTATTAGGTATTTTTACATTTGACTTATTCTTCCTTATTTATAGGCCTTCTTAATATTGGCCTTTATTACATGGAATTTTATTATTATACCTACGTGGAGGGTTAGGGAGGTTAGGTCCATAACATAGAAATATACTGGTTTGGAATAAAAGAATGAGGGTGAAGCGCCGACGGCCCGATAGCTCAGTGGGTCAATGTCCCGATAGACCCAATAGACGGACCATGGAACATGGTTCCATATCAGATCGAAATATCAGAGTGAAATGTAGTGAACAATTCCTGAGCGAATGATGGGATGGTTGGTTGGAGGTTGCGTCAACCCACATCAGTACCACATGTCAAGTGCCAAGTCAACATGGTATATAAATAAGAGTTGGAGGAAATGATGATGTCATAGCCACATCACTGCCATGTCATCCATCACGTGTGGAAGGAGTCCACATGGAGGACACATCAAACAAAGAAGTTGCAAGTGATTAAATTCACATCATATGCCACATGCCAGGCCTTGAACAATGCCATGTCAATCAAGACATGAAGATGAAGCACATGTGCAAATCATGTTAGCAGCCACATTACACCAGAGTATTGGATATCGGAAGTTTGTTGAAATTGTGCAGTTTTTAAGCTCCCGAGGGCCTGGTGGTCAATGGGCGAGTGATCCCAATGGGTCGATTTCTAGGTTTCATATCAAGTCAATGTTAAATGTGAGTGATTTTGAATGGTCAAGGGCCCGATGGCTTGGTGTCCCGATGCCCCGGTAGGTTGGAATGGACCATAACTGAAAAGAGAAGTGCTAAGGCATATGGTTGAAGGTCTCGGTTGACCAATGACCTGATGGACCTTATATACTGGGAACTGGATAAAAAATTGAGATCAATCCTAGGTCCAAATCAGACAGTTGTTAAGCAATTGAGGTTAAAGTTGTAGATTTGAAGTTTGTGAGCCTAGTGGCCTGGTAACGTGGTCCAACAGGCAAGGTTCCATACCATCATGAAATTGAATGTACCTAGTATCCCGATGACCTGGTAGTCCCGGTGATGAGGATTATCGAAGAAAAAAATCAATAGCTAATATTACATCGGGGTATCGACATGGAGGATAAGGCTTGAGTGCATAGAGTTAAAGGCCCAGGAGGCCTGGTTCTCAGTGGCATGGTATATCGGATCGAGAGAAAAGTGAAGGTGTTCAGTTAAAGGCATGGGGAACGGTGGGCCAGTGAACCTAGTAAACCAGATGGTGTCGATGATCAGGAAAATAGATAAACAATTGTGATTGAATCCATGGTTAATCCAATGGGTGTTGTGTGTCAATTTCATGTAGTGTGTTTTGTTGGTAAAATAAAAGTTCAATGGTCGTGATTTAATTCAAAGGACGATATGATGGTAGTTGTGCATTAATTCCCACATAGAGTGACCAACGAACAGATTGCAAGATAAAAAGAAGGTTTTTTGTTGGATTTGAAGGAGTGGTTCAACCCGAGTTTGCAGAGATATAGAGCCAACCCAATGCGTTGATTATTCTTGTGGAAAAATTATTGAATGTATGGGCTCTATAAATGATGAATCCATCATCATTTTGAAGTAGAAAAGGTAATTGAATGGAGTGTATGCGAAAATTAGAGAGTTGAGGTTTTGAGGCTCGTGAAAGTGTACAATGTGATGGAAGGAAGCAAGAAAGTCTGAAATTGCAGAACCAAAAGTGAAGAATGCATATATGAAATCCCTGTAATTAAGGAAGATCCAAGTAATGAATCATGTTGGAGAAATAAAAAGAAATTTCTAAAGAACATTGAGGAATATCAGTATTTTCAGGGTGGCAAGGTGGAGTAAGGAGATTGGTGTCTCATGCAGGTTGGTGCCTATAATCATTATTGTTGAGTTGGTTCTCAGCTAAGGGGATTGGTGTCTCCTAAAAGAATTGTAACCATGGGTTGGTTCCTACGTCATTTTATGAAATAATTATTTTGTGGTTTTCTCCCATTTGGGTTTCCACACAAAATTTCCGTGTATTTTGATTATGTTGACAAGGTTAGTTTTATGCATTGTGAATTATAATATCTAGAATGTTTAATGAAAGTTGAAAAGAGTTTTAAATTGCTAAAATTGTGAAATACTAATTCACCCCCCCACTCTCAGTATTAGTGTATATTCCAATAATTGGTATCATAGTGAGGTTCCTTCAGAAACATTCTAACTACTGGAAGGTAGATATTTATGACACACTGACACATGGACAATAAGGAAAAAACCTCCAAAAACAATTCTCCATTCTTTGATGGATCAGATTATGCACTATGGAGTATCAAAATGAGATTTTATATGTAGTCATTGGGATATGATGTCTGACAGTCAATCAAAAATGGCTACACCACCCCTGAAATTCAACTATATGATGTAGGTGCTAATAATTTGAGTGATAATAAATCCAAATCCATGAATGTTATTCCGGATGGACTAACAATATCATAATTAATCAAAGTCATGCATTGTGGAACAAAAAAGGAAATTTGGGACAAGATGCAAAATACATATGAAGGGAATGATAAACTCAAGAAAGAAAAACTACAAACTCATAGGGGATGATTTCAAAATCTCGAGATGAGAGAAGATGAAGATATACCATCCTACCATCTTCACTTGGATGATATTGTTAACACTATCAAAGGACTGGGTGAAACCATAGATGAAAAATTTGTTGTACAAAAGGCTCTCAGGACACTTCCATCAAGATTTGACCCAAAGATATATGCCATTAAGGAAATGAAGGATTTAGATAATACAACAATGGATGAATTACATGGAACCCTTACAGCCTATGAAATGAGAATTGCGCAGGAAAATCCATCAAAGGATGAGGCAAGATACAAAGCATCAAAAGGGACAAGCTCTAAAGGACACCAACTACACGACTCCTCTGAAGAAGAATCAAATGTAGAGGAAGCAAACTTCATAAAGAGGCTCAATAAAGGAACTGGAAAATACAAAGGTAGTCTCCCTTTCAAGTAATTTGATTGTGGTAAAGTAGGACATTTTGCTACTAAGTTTCCTTATAAAAGGGACTCTAATTTTAGGAAAAAAAACATCACTATATAAGTGACAAAAATGAATAAAAAAGGAAGAATTATAGGAAAAATAAAAATATGTATGCACATGATAAAGCTAGCTCCTCTGATGAAGAAGAATGCAGTACAAAATATTTTTTATTCATAGCCATCAATGAAATCTCTAATGATGAAACCTCAAATCCTGAAGACCCTAATGAGGAAGGAGAATTTAATCTTAAAGGTGAACTAATATGTGCTATAAGAGAACTGAAAAAACTCAGGAAGAAAAATGAGTCTCTCAAGGAATATTTAAGAAAATCAAGAGGAGAACATCGTGAACCAAATGGTGAAACTGAGACTATTGGTCTAAAAAGAAAATTAGAGGAAGATAAAATAATTGAATAAATCTTAGCAAATAAACTCAAAGAAATGGAGGATATCTACCATGAAAGAGAGCTTGAAATTATCTTCCTAAGAAAAGAAATAGATAAGATAGTCACCCAATTGAACACAAACCTGAGGTTTGAAAAGAGTTCAACATTTCTAGAAGACATTATAAATGTCCAAAGATCATTGTTTTACATAACTTGTCTTGGCTACAACAATAGTTAGAAAGATATTGTAGCGTACCCAATATCCCAAATGAGTATTGTTACCAGCTCTTACAACATCCTCTCATACCAATCAGTAACATGCCCAGCCACCCAAGCTAGTCCATGCTACTACAAAATGCCTGAGATTTCTCTGATACCAATCTGTAACATCCCTAGCCACCCAGGTTGGGTCATGCTACTACAAAACTCCATTGCACGAATTCTACTCTAAACACTAGTCTGTGCAGTATCACTTGAAGTAATGCGCTCAACCTCAAACTGAGATGTGCTACACTAATTTACTCCTTTTAACACAACTTTAAACAACAAAAGTAAATACAAAACAATTTCACACAACATATTGAACACACAACACTACTATGCATGCAACTATTCTAGCATCATTTCCATATCCTCCCTACTTATACGCACAGATTGCTTCCTTGTGCACACAAGTAAACTCTACCTCTGATGCACACAAAGTATTCTCTGTGCACATGGTCCATTCAATCCTTTCCTTGGAGACTCATGACCAATATAACAAGATAACTTAACATGAAAACTAACAATAATTGACATACTTATGCACAACTACAAATAATGACTATCAACACCATACATACATGTGCAAGCAACATAATACAGAATAACAACAATTACTTATATGCAACAACATACAATAATTAACCCATATCAAGCATATATAAAAAATCACACAGTATATGAGACAATCACATAAAGAACACTTATATTTTATGAAAGTCACCAATTGTGTGCAAAACTCAGACATTTCTCTCATCCATAAACTTTGTATCTCATAAGATTTCAAAAACAGGTCACCCCAAGTTGGGGCTTAACTCCACCAGGGAAAAAAGGGTTCCTAGTGATAGGCTAAGGTCTGATTCTCAACAGAATTTCTCAGTCCAAGGTGCTTGTTGTTGCAACTAGCCTAGAGTCCCTCATTCCCCACGCACCCATCACACCCAAGGAAGTGTGCCAATTCTCTTCTCAACAATCCTTCAACTGCCCCACTTCCCTTCCAGAGTTACCAAAAATAGTCTGGATAGGAAGTCTTTGAGCCCTACGGCTAATGCCCATCACACCAGGGAAAAATTCTCAGCAAGACTCTCACCTCGAAAGTATGCTCACGGGCCTGACAACTCACCTCTTCAACAACAAATATCTCACTCAGAGAGACTTCTCATGGGCCTAAAAACCTGCCTCTTCAACAATACAAATTAGATTATAGCACTGCAACTCCTTACAAGTTTCTCTGTGTAGATAAGGTAATATTTTCCCTCTCCCTAATGGTCTGAACCCTTCTACACACGACAATGAATAATGAATAATCCACGAATAATAATGCCCAAAATACACTAAGGAAAACAATATATATTTCATTCCTTAAACTCGACATCTATTAGCTTCAAAAGTTTCTTTACCCACTTGGTGACTAGTTCCCTTCCCTCAGGAACTTAACATAAAATAATTATCCATAAAATTACACTTTTCCAAAAATATTATAAAATATTCCCTAAGACTTATGTCTTCCCCCTTTTCCCTTTTCCGGTGGAATCATCCCCCCATCTCTTTTCATCTAAGTTTGTCTATGTGTAGCGATGTAATATTATATTAATAACTATGTTTACTTTTACATGGATAGGGGCACTGGCATATATGTGTCCTGACTCACTAGCCTCATAATAATGTAGTCTCTTCGGCCTCAATACACACACACACACACACACATATAAATCACCACTACGCACACTCCTAGGTCATTACCATACATTTACCCAAGTGTGTGCAACACTATGAAATGTGTGCACTTACCCAGGTGCACGCAACACTTATGAAATGTGTGCACCCTGTCTTTGATAACAATACTTTGTGCATTTCTCAAGTTCCCACAACACCAAAAATTAGAGCCAATGACTTGCCATCCTATATGTACAATTACAAAGGGTCCAGATCATGGACATTACATTCCCCTCCCCCTTATTTATGCATTGTCCTCAGTGCATCATATACACAAGTACATACAAAATTTCAAAAATATTCAAAAATATGTGGATATTCTACCCCCATAACATCCTCGCACTCCCAGGTTGCATCCTCAAGATCGTACCAGTTCCATTAGACATTTACCAGCTCTATGGATAGATTATGGAGCTATTTGATTTTCCGATCCAATATGCAAATTAGTCTGACTTGAAAATTTCCTTCTGGCTCAACCTGAATCACATTCGAATCAATAATATGCTTAGCATCAGGTATGTATTTTTTTAGTAATGACACATGGAAAGCATTATGAATACACAAGGATGTAGGCAATGCAAGTATATACGTGACATAATCAATCATTTCAAGGATTTAAAATGGCCCACAATAACGTGCTCCTAGCTTAGAACACTTTTCCAACTTCAAGGAAATGCACTTGACTTTCACTTTCAAAAACACGTGATCACCCACTTTAAAATCTTTATGGGTTTTGCCTTTATCTGCACAACTTTTCTACTTGTCTTGGGAAGTCTTTAGATTATGTGTGTATTTACCATATTCTCCACCATTTCCTAGAGCAAAATTGTCCCAACTACTATGTGTTCTGATGGATTGTCCCAACTCACTGGCATGTTGCACTTTCTACCATAAAGTGCTTCAAATGGGCTCATCTTTAAATATGCTTGATACACATTTTTGTAGGAAAACTCTACCAAATGAAGGTATTCTTCCCATTTTGATGGCTTATCCATCACATACATCTTCAATATGTCTTCAATCACCTGATTTACTCTTTCTGTTTGTCCATCTGACTCATGGTGATATGTTGTGTTGAAGTTCAGATTTGTCCCAAATCCTTTGAATACCCCTTTCCAAAATTTCTAGGTGAACTTGGAATCTCTATCAGACATGATTTTCTTAGGTACAACATGCATCTTATCAATTTCTTGCATGTATATCTCAGCAATGTTGTCTTCCTTGTGCACTAACTTCACTGAAATGAAATGGGTAGATTTAGGAATCTTGTCCACCACCACCATAATAGAATCATGTTTCTTAGTAGTCCTAGGAAACTTAGTTATGAAGTCAATGGTAACAAATTCCCACTTCCATTCAAGAATGGGTAAATTTTGTAGCAAACCAGTTGGATATATGTGCTCATCCTTGACCTTATAACATTTGAGACATCTAGTAATAAAATAAACAGCTTCCTTTTTCATACTTGGCCAAAAGTATCGTTTCTTGACCACGACAATTGTCTTCTGGTAACCTGAATGTCTTGCATAAGGAAACTTATGTATCTATGACAATATCATGCCCTTAAAATCTTTATAATTTGGCACATACTGATACATGAGGATCCCATCCTCTCTGACCTCATAACCTTCAAACTTCTTTGTGATGTACCTTGATGTAAATTCTCCTTTATGTCCACATAGCGCTAACTTGTTTTGGAAACTTCTAAAAAAATTTCACACAAATCCAATTTTTACATGCTAATGGTTGTATCATGCATCTCATGCACCCTATTGGTGAGTGCGCCATCCACCTTGTACTCTTTTCCTCTAATATGATTTATCTCAAAGTTATACTCATTGAGGGAATCCGACCACCTGCTTTTTCTAGCATTTAAAATTAATTGTCAGAATAGATATTTTATACCACTATGGCATGTTCTCAGCTCAAATATTTTACCCATAAGATAGTGTCGCCACATCTTCAAAGCATGCACTATGGCTGCCAATTCTAAGTCATGAGTAACATAGAGCCTTTCATTATCTTTTAACTTTATCAATTCATAGCACACCACATGCCCATTCTAACTAAGGAATCCACCAAGCACTTCCTTGCATGCATCTATGCACACAATGAAATCTGCATTGGGATCAATAATTATCTAAATTGGTGCACCTATTAACAAGATATTCAAGTGAAAAAAACTCCTTGCAAAATTTAGAGTCCATTCAAATCCCACACCTTTCGTTTGCAAAGATGTAATTGGATGCACAATATGTGAGAAGCCTTCAATAAACCTTCTATAATACACTACTAGTCCCATGAAGGACCTTACCTCTATGCCATTTCTTGGTATCGTCCATTCCTCAATGGATTTTATCTTTTCTAGATCCACAACTATTCCTTCCTTAGAAATATATGACCCAAATAATAAATTTGTCAATGCTAAAATGAGCACGTTCTCAGCTTTACATAAACTTGATGCTCCCTAAAAACCCACAGTACCATCCTCAAGTGTTTCTCGTGCACCTCTTCAAACTTTGAGTAAATATGTATGTCATTCATAAACACAATGACAAAATTATCTAAGTAACTTCTAAAAACTCCATTCATCAAACACATGAAAACAATCGATGCAATTGACAACCAAAATGGAACCATTGTAAACTCGTAATGAACATACCTTGTTCTAAAGGCAGTATTATTGATTTCTTCCTCTTTTATTCTCACTAGATGATAGCCATATCTGATCAATCTTAGAAAATATATGTTCCCCTCTCGGCTGATCAAAGACGTCATCTATCCTTAGCAAAGGATATTTGTTCTTTATTGTTACCTTGTTCAACTTCCTGAATTCGATACAAAGTCTCAATGTACCATCCTTTTTCTTCATGAACAATACTAGGGAACCCCAAGGTGAGTACACACTTGGGAATTTATACCCATTTTTCAAAATATCTTCAAGATGCATCTACAACTCCTTCAACTTTGGAAAACTCATCCTATAAGCAGTCTTGGATACATGTTTTTCTCCCATCATCATATTTATAGAGAAATCAATATCTCCTTTCACATGCAATCTCGGTATCTCTTTAAAGACATCCTCATACTCCTTCAGTACTATGGAGTCTTCAACACTCAACACTTTATCCTTAGGTTCCTCTTCCATGTGTGACGCACATACTTGACATACTTTCATGTAGCTTTTCTTCAATTGCAAGGCTGAAACTTCTCTGATAGTTACATCCCTTGGAATTCTTTGAATTGTTCTTAAGTTCCCTTCCTCATCCAAACAAGTAAATGTTTTATTATAATAGTCTAGGACAACATGGTTCTCTTCCAACCAATTCATGCCAATGAGGAAATCATACGAACCCAAAGGTATGATATTCAAATCAGATTTTATGTGTAGTGCATTAATATCCATTAGACATGCCTTAACCATCTCATTAATTTTCCTTTTTTCCCATGTAGCTAACTGCACCAACCAAGGTTTTCCAATATTTCTTCTTTGCAAGTGGAATTTTTCCACCATCTTAGGATCTAGATAACTATGAATAACTCCTGAGTCAATTAAAATAGTAATGGGTTGGTCATTAATCTTACCTTCCACTTCAATCATGTGTGACTGAAACTCAACTTGCTTGTTATCCAAGGATGTGTAAATCCTAGGCACATTTCCGCCCATGTCCTCAACTGTTGCAGCTTGTTGTACATTGTGTACAGTGCTCTCTTTATCACCTCTTTGAAGGAAATCTTTGCACATATGATATCCACCACAATTCCAACACTGGATTGGTTGTTGCCTTGTCCTGGTTTCCATTGCCTCAGTCATTATAGGCTCCTTGGAAGTTGGTTTTCCTTTGATGCAGCAGCATCGTACAAAGCCAAAAGCACGCGCCTAGATAAAGGAGCAGCTGGACGCACAGATGGAAAAAGAGCAAGTTTTTATGAACAACATTTTGAATTTTGAACTTAAAAGAATTAATGTAATAGTTAGGAAGAAGGCGTACTTTTCATTTATATCTAGGAGATATGAATAGATCTGGGGGGATTACTCCCATCTGTCAAATTGTAATAGGCATTTAAGTCTGTTAGTGAAAGTAGGTAGATTGGAATTAAGAGATTAGACAGTTTAGAGTGTAGGAGGGAAAATGGATATAGACACCCTTGCCTTTGTATCATAGTGGTGGTATCATTAGCATAGCACAGAAGAAGAGAGTTGTAGCAGAGCACTGTAGAGAAAAGCCCATGTACAAGAGCTTTGAATTAATATATGAAGCTTTGAATCAGATTCATGGTGTTATGATGTTTTATGTTAATATATGCTGAATGGTATGCTTACAGTTGTTTTATTCTCTCTGTTATGCATTCGCTTTAATACTGTGTTGAATGTATGATTTCATGCTGAATGTTTGAACTTTGAGAGAAGAAAGAGGATGAGTTTCAATTGTTTTTCATCCTGAGAGAGATCCTGCAAGGAGTGCAGTGAAACGTCCGCAAGGTGTGCGTTGACAAGGTCTGATTTTTATCTCAGAAAGCTCAGGAAGGATACTGTTGTTCTCATTTAAGCAGAAGTGCAGGTGAAGAACATAAGCCATGCAAGGAGTGCGCAGGTTGTTGGAAGTCTTAGGACTTATCAACTAAGGTTGAAGAGTGGAGGACTGCTATTGCAAGAGTGCATAGAGTCGAAGAGATCAAATGCCTAGAAGTATTTGATAGATTGTCGCAAGGAGTGCGTGCAAGAGTCTTTCTAGAGACTCGAGTTTACAAGTGAAAGCTCAGGAGGGATAGAAACTTTGAAAGTACTCAAAGGGAGACAACGATTGAAAACATCTCGCAGAATTTAAGTTCCAGTGGAAGAACACTGGTTCATTTCGCAAAAGCTGTCAAGGAGGAATGAGTAGTTAGAATTCTTTGAGGAGAACTCCCAAAGTCGCCAGGACTATAGGATCCAGAGAAGCTACAAGGTGGATAGGGGAGGATGAACCCATCACTTTGGTATCAGGAATCAACGTGGACTGTTGATCATGATCTGTTTTGAGCCGTCAGATCATTTCGGGGATTCGGAGTTTGTAAGTCTAGAGTGTAAGCCAAAATCCTTGGTCACTCTAACTCTCGAATCGTGAAAAGAATTGTTAAGTGAATAATTTCGGGATTTCGGTAATTTGGGATTCGAAATACCGAAAATCCCGATGACAAGGAGCTAGGGGCCTTTGCATTGAAAAACCCTGGAGTTGCGAAACACGAAATATTGTGAAGTGGCGTTTTAGCATTTCGGTGTTCGAGGTTCGAGAATTCGGGGATTATGGTGACAAGTGTTTTGGGGTCGAGAGTTTCGAACTCTCGGTACCTGGAAGCTCGAAATAACATGGGTCATTGGATTTAAAGGGAGGCTATCAGTCATTGATTCTGTAGAAGGCACCATTTCAGAATTCGGGGTTTCAAAGTTGTAGGGGGATGGTAATCGAAGGTTTGTTCAAGTCCCGAAAGCCAGTAAGAGTGACAGGTGGTAGGAATCCATGTCAGAGACCAAGGACAGTTGAGAAGACAGGTGGCATGTATTTGTTTCCAGGCAGTGTCAATACCTGTTGACCATTTCGGGGTTTTGGAGGTTGGAGAGCTAAGAGTCGTGTATCCGTATTTGTGAAGTCGCGAAGTCTGAAACTCCGAATCGGCAAAAATTCCATTGGAAGCCATCCTTTTGTTGAACATAGTGAGGTCTGGCATTTCAGCAGTTTTAAATACAAGAGGTCAGGGTTATTTATTCTGGAATTCTAAAGTCGTGAAACACAATAAAGATATGGAGGAGGACGTAGCCGAAGATTTCGGTGTTTTGGAATTTTGGGTTTCTATAGGTTGAACCGTCGAAAACTTGACAACAGAAATCGCGTAATCCGAAGTCCCAATTTGGAAAAGGGCGCGATCATATTATTGAGGTCAGGAGGTATGAGTGATGCTTTGTGTTTGATCACACGGGGCATACTCATAAGGACCTATGGATACATCGTCGTGTGTGTGAGAGATTCTCTGTGGGGAAAATCAAAGAGTCAATCAGATTTAGGAGGGAAAATTTAGAACGATCTTGTGTGGATCTCAGCCCGAGGGTCAGAGGTATGCATCATCCTTGCACAATATTTCTGAAAAATTGGTGACTTAGCCCTCTTCTTCCTCTGTTCCACCCTTCTTTTCATCTTATCGTCCCAATCCTTTTGGAAAATCAGTCTTCCCCTTTGTTTCTCATAAATACACTTAGCACGCCTTATAGTTTCCTCCAATGTATTAGGGTCATCATACTATATCTTGTCACTGATAAATGAGGGAAACCCACTCAAGTACCTCTGAATTTTAACTTTATTATCCTTGATGAATGTGGCATACTTCAACAGCTCTAATAATGTTCTTTCATACCCATCTATCGTCATACTCCCAACCTTGAGTTCGAACAACTCCTTCATTTTCTTGTCATAATACCACTTAGTTAAGTATTTCTCTTGGAAATACCTCTTGAACCCCCTCCAAGTAAATTTATTTTCATCAATGTGTTTCACTTGCACAAATAGATCCCGACACACTGATTCCTTTCCTTTTGATTAATATATGGAAATTCTCCCTTCTTTCTATGTAGAATAGTTATGCAGCTAGAAGTATTTCCTCATTCATAGCACCCAAGTCTTTGCATCTTCATTCTTCTTGTGCTTGCCTTCAAAGGTAGGAGGCTTGATCTTATTCATTTCTCTCCGTAGATTTTCCACCCCAATCCTTCTCTTATTCTTCCTGTCATGAGATGGATTTGGGCTACTGTGTGCTTTCCTAAAATAATGCTTTGGTGAGTGAGATCGATTCCTACCAACACTTCTTGTTTCTCTTCTTTTCTCATCATGAGACTTGCAACTTCTTCACCTAATTTTCTGTGTCTCCTTATCCATTTTATTTTATATTCTATCAAATTTTTGCATCAACTTGACATTGAAGTCATCTTGTTTCTCCTTGGCTCTCATAAGTCTTTCATTATCATCCTTATAGATTTGGACAAGTTCATGCACTTCTCCTTGGATTATATACCATCATCACCCAATCCAACAGACAAATTTATGAATTCATCATCAAGACTATAAATCCTCTATGCATCTTCCATGATTTTGACCTTATGCACTAGTCATGTCATTCTCTAATCACTAATAATTCTGCAAAATGTGCAAACAACAAGATTTGTTAGGTGAATTTTTGAAACAACTTCATGAAATTCGACAACATTTTGTCAAAGCTCTTCCTTCCAAATCCCATGCGTGCACTCATATTCAACACATGTCAATGTGTGATGTCCATTTTTAACTTGTACACTGTGAATTAGAAATGCACATGCACACAAATTTATTTCATGCAGCCTCGAACCTTTAGTGCGCACACCCATGCACCATTGTTTACTGCATAGTTCCAATTTAACACTCTGAAATATCATGAATTTAGCATGCACATCTATGCATTCTTATTTAATGGACGCCAAGACCGCGTTGAAAATTCCAAATTTGGTCACTTGCCAGTCTGAATTTTTCCTTAAATAGAACTCATCTCATGCAAGCTCAGTGTTGAAACTAGAGCTCAAATCCTTCTTGTTGTCCTCTATCCCATACAAGTCCAGTTTTGAACCAGTAGCTCTAATACCAATATGTAACGTACTCAGACTCTCAATTGAGTACCATTACTACCTCTTACAACATGCTCTAATACCAATATGTAACATCCCCAACCACCCAAGTTGGGCCATGCTACTACAAAATGCTCTAACATTGATCTGATACCAATGTGTAACATCCCCATCCATCCAGGTTGGGCCATGCTACTACAAAAATCCACTGCATAGATTCTACTCTAAATAGTAGTCAGCATAGTATGACTTGAAGTAATGTGCTCAACCTCAAAATTAGATGTGCCACACTAAATTGCTCCTTTTAACACAATTTTCAGCAGCATAAGTAAATACAAAACAATTGTGCACAACATATTGAACATGCAACACTAATGTGCACACAACCATTCTAGCATCATTTCTAGATCTTACCTGTTGGTTGTGGAGCCTGATTATCTCCATATCCGGAGGTATTTGTTTTCATCCATGTTTACACCCCATGAAGACTTTAAACCCTAGAAGAATGTACACTCTTCCACATGGGGAGTGCAGAGGGGGTTTACCCCCTCTTCGGGGTTCAGGGGGTTCATCCCCCTGGCTGGGGGGTCCGAGGGAAAGTGGGCCCCCGAAGGAAAAATTGCCTTGTAAATGTATATTGTAATTTCATTGTAAATCTGGACCGTTCATTATAAGGTCGCAGATCTAACGGTAGAAATTAGGTTAGGGTTTTTTTCCCTAGTAGGCAACCCTCTTTTATGAGGGAAATGTATTACGGCTAGGTATGATAGAAAATATTGTGTTCTGACAGAGGAGACTGTGAGAGAAAGAAGAGGAAGTTACAACGGGTTTGTTGTAGGTTGTATCCCTTCATTTGCTGGATAATAATAAAGGAAGGACCTAACAATTTCTCTGGGGAACGTAGACCACACTCGGTGTACCATGTATATATGTGTCTCTATTATATTTTGTATCTTCTATGTTTTATTTCCACATTTGTTTTATTTTATTTATCCACGATCCTGTTTTTCTAACATTACCTACTTATACGCAAAGACTGGTTCCCTGTGCACACAAGTAAACTCAACCTCTGATGCACACAGAGTATTCTCTACACACATAGACCATTCAATCCTTGCCTCGGAGACTCATGACCAATATAACAAGATAACTTAACAGAAAAACTAACAATAAATTTCATACTTATGTACAACTACATATATTGACTATTAACACCAAACATACATGTGCAAGCAACATAATACATAATAACAACAATTACTTATATGTGACAACATACAAGAATTAACCCATATCAAGCATAGATAAATAAGCACACAATATATGAGACAAGAACATAAAGAACACTTATATTTTATGAAATTCATCAACTGTGCATAGAACTCAAATGTTCCTCCTAGCCATAGACTTTTTTTCTCATAAGCTTTCATCAACAGGTCACCCCCGAGCTGGGGCCTAACTCCGCCAGGTAAAAAAGGGTTACTAGTGACAGGCTAAGGTCTGATTCTCAGTAGAATTGATTAGTCCAAGGTGCCCACTACTACAACTAGCCTATAGTTCCCAATTTCCCATGCACCTATCACACCCAAGGAAGTGTGCCCCTTCCCTACTCAACAATCCTTCAACTGCCCCACTTCCCTTCCAGGGTTACCAGCAGTAGGCCAGACAAGAAGCCTCTGATCCCTACAACTAATGCCTAGTGCACTAGGGAACAATTCTCAAAAAAAATATCACCTAGAGAGTATGCTCACGGACCTGGCATGCCACTTCTTCAACAACAAATATCTCACCCAGAGAGACTACTCATGGGCCTGACAACACGCCTCTTCAACAATAAAACTCTGATTACAACTTCACAACTCCTTACAAGTTTCTTTGTGTGGATAAGGTAATATTCATTCTCTCCCTGATGGTCTGACCCCTTCTGCACTCGAGAGTGAATAATGAATAATCCTTGAATAATAATTCCCAAAATACATTAAGGCCAACAATATATATTATATTCCTTCAACTCGACATCTATCACCTTCAGAAGTAGATTTAGCCACTAGGTGACTAGTTCCCTTCCCTCGGGAACTTAGGATACAATGATTATCCATAAACTTACACTTTTTAGGAAATATTATAAAATATTCAGTAAGACTTAAGTCTCGCCCCCTTTTCCCTTTTCCAGTGGACTCATCCCTCCATCTATTTTCATCTGAGTCTATCTATGTGTAGTGATGTAATATTATATTAATAATTGTGATTACTTTTACAT
>JASDQU010500370.1:5564-24081 GCA_032191745.1 Picea mariana
TCTTCTTGTTGTTTCATGCGATTCTGTGCCATGGTTAGGTTGTCCTTTAATATTTGGAGAACTTGTTGTTGATTCTCGATGTGATCTTCCACTACTTGAACCTTATATTTTTATTTTAGATAAGAAGTGATGGAAGGAGGGTGCTATCCATAGAGTGCCATAAATGGTGTCATTTTTGTTGGAGTGTGAAAGGAAGTGTCATACCACCATTCTGCCAAGGGTAACCATTTGAAGCATTGTGTTTGTTTATCAAAGACAAAGAAACGAAGGTATCCTTCCAGACATTTGTTCACTATCTCGGTTTTTCCATCAGATTGAGGATGAGAGGATGAGCTATGAGCCAATTGAGTACCCGAAAAAGAAAATAATTATGTCCAAAAATGTCCAGTGAAGATGGGATCTCTGTCAGTTAGAATAATCTTTGGGCTGCCATGTAGCTTTTGAACTATCTCCATGAATGCAGTGGCAACCATACTGGCTTTGAAGGGATGAGAGAGTGCACAAAAGTGTGTGTACCTGGTCAGTCTATCAAGAATCACCATGATGACACTCTTTCATTCAGACTTCGGTAACCCTGTGATGAAATCCATGGAAACCTCCTCCCAACACTGACTTGGGATGGCTAATGGTTGTAAAATACCTGGGGTGTTAATTGTTTCCACCTTATTTTGTTGGCAAACCAAACATTCTACCACAAACATTTGAACATCAGTTTTAAGGCCATCCCAAAAAAATTCCTTCTTGACCCTATTGTAGGTTTTCAAAAATCCCGAGTGCCCTCCTACTGGAGAGGTGTGCAATTCCAAAAGTACCTTTTGTTTTAGTTGGGAGTTCTTACATAAATATAAGCGATCTTTGTACCATAGTGAATCATTTTTCCATGAAAATGTATCTGATGCAATGGAATCCTGTTGCAACCTTTGAATGAGAGTCCACACTTTTGCATCATTCTTCCATTCATCCCTTGCTTCTATTATCCAATCAAGTTGGATGATCGAGATAACATAGAGAAAGGCCTCAACATATTCATCCTTTCTTGAGAGTGCATCTGCCACAACATTTTGCTTCCCTTTTTTATAGATGATTTCAAAATCATATCCCAATATTTTGGTTACCAATTTTTGTTGTTCTTATGAAGATAGTCTTTGTTCCAAGAAGTATTTAATACTATCATGATCTATTTTGACTTTGAAGTGCCTACCTATTAGGTAAGGATGCCATTTCTTCAATGCATGTATTATTGCCATCGTTTCCTTCTCATAAATGGGTTTGTGTAAGTCCTTTCCCTTGAGTGGTCGGCTTTCAAAATCCAGGGGCCTTCCTTCTTGCATTAAGACAACACCAATTCCATTTCCCGAGGCATCACATTCCACAATAAAGGTTTTTGTGAAGTCCGGAGTGGTCAAGATAGGAGCTTTGCACATCACCTCTTTAAGTTGTTCAAAATATTTAGTTGCCTCTGGAGTCCATGAAAATGCATCCTTCTTAGTTAGTGCCGTTAAAGGTTCTACTATTCTTCCATAATGTTGAAAAAACTTGCAGTAGTAACCTGTCAAACCCAAAAATCCTCTAAGATTCTTCAATGTTTTGGGAATCGGCTAGTCCATCATGGACTTAATCTTTTTAGGGTCTACCTTGACACCTTCATGAGATACAATATGACCCAAATACACTACCTCCTTCACTCCAAAGAAACATTTGGATAGTCTGGCATATAGTTGTTGCTCCTTTAGTAGTTGTAACACCTTTCCAACATGTGGTACATGATCCTCCCAAGACTTGCTATAGATTAGTATATCATCAAAAAATACTAACACAAATTTTCGAAGGAAGGTCTTGAAAATGGAATTCATCAACCCTTGGAATGTGCAAGGTGCATTTGTAAGGCCAAAATGCATGACCAAAAATTCATAATGGCCTTCATGAGTTCAGAATGTTTTTTTTGGGATATATTCTTCCTTCATTCTAATCTGGTGATACCCTGAACGAAGATCCAACTTTGTGAAATAGATTGCTCCATGTAGTTCATCTAACAATTCTTCAATGACAAGAATTGGAAAATTATCTTTAATTGTGATATTGTTGAGATCTCTATAATCTGGACACATACGCCATGATCCATATTTCTTGAATACCATTACCATCGGTGTAGAGTAAGAACTTTGGCTAGGTCTAATAATGCCAACCTCTAACATTTCTTCAACCATGTGCTCAATTTCACTCCTCTGGGAATAAGGGTATCTGTATGGCCTGATGTTAGGAGGAACACTCCCAGGAATTAGGTGAATATCATGATCATGATTTCGAGTGGGTAGAATACCTTTGGGAATATCTCCAAATACTTTGGAATGCTTATCAATGATCCCTTGGAGATCTAGAGGAATAGATGGCTTAGATGTTTGAACATCTAGTGAGCATAGTTGTGCAATAACACCTTGATGCCCCTTTTGCAATACTTTTTTCATGCCATTAGATATTATCACCTTACCAGATTTCTGTGTGATACCTCTTAACTCAATTTCTTTTCCTTCCAATAAAAATTTCATGAAAAGTTCTTGAAAATTAAAATCCACCATTCCTAATGATTGTAACCATTGGATTCCTACTACAACATCAACACCACCCATGGGTATATCAATCATTGGACTATTCATTACATATTACCCCATAGTAATATTGATATTATTGCATTTTCCTGAGAAATTGATAGTCCCTCCATCTGCAATCATTACTTGAAACTCTGGCACTGGATATACAAAGCAATTGAGAGCTTTGGCTAATTTATAGTGAATGAAATTATGAGTACTTCCAGAATCAATTAGGACTATTACCTTTTTCGTTTTGATATATCCTTCGATCTTGAGGGTTTGAGAAGTGCTAATTCCATCCAATGCATTACACGATTGTGGAAGTCAACTCTTCATACGAAATTGCTTCTACGTTTTCATCTTGAGATGGTTCCTGTTCTTGTTCCTCTTCCTCTTCACAATCTATGTAGAATATTTTCTTCTCACCACACTTATGTCCCTTACTATACTTGTTGTCACAATTAAAGCATAAACCTTTTTCTTTTCTTTCTTCCAATTGTTGAGGTGTCAACCTTGTAGGTTGAGGTGTTTTAGAAGAAGGATAATTATTCTCTCTATAGCTGTTAGGATTGGTCCTTCTAGTAGCCATAGACATATTTTTACTTTCAACATTTCTTGCCACCCTAAATGCATTCTCCAATGATTTGGGTTCCCAAAGGAGAACATCATGTTGAATGTTATCCTTTAACGTTCCTATGAATACATAAATAAAGTGCTCATATGGAATATATGTTACCTTTATATTCAATCTTTGGAAGTTCTCAATGTTCTCTGTAACTGAACCCTTTTTCTTGAGATTTATCAATTGGCTAAAGAAAGTATTGCTCCTTGTATCCTCATAGTGTTCTATCATTTCTTCTGTGAAAATTGTCCAAGTGATGAGTGATTTGTGAGAACAAAGACATGAATACCATACAAATTGATTGGGTTCTAAATATAAAGAAGCAATTCATACCTTTTGTGTATGTGGCACTTTATGTAGATCAAATAATTGCTCCTTCTGAAGTATCCATGTGATTGGGTTCTTGCCATCAAACTTCCTCATATCTATATTAGAAACGTGGTTGGTCTTCAACCCAAAGTTGTAGTTTCTCCATTCTTTACTCACCTTCCTTGTGTCCTCATCATGAATTTCATGGGATACGTTTTCACTTTCAGGTGTCCTCTCTATTAGGAATTTTTTCAATCCTTCCATGATCTCCCCTTTTAAACCCTCCATCATCTCTTGTAGTTCATATTTTGTTACTGTCTTCTTTTTTAAATCATTTATGTTCCTACACATTTCTTCACCTTCATAAAGAGTCCACGTAGGATTGTCTTGAGGCTTATTTGGTGTAGAAGTTCCCTTTTTGGGTGGCATGTTGGCCAAGTATCACTTTTGAACCTTGATTTTGAGGTGGTTTTGCTAGACAATCTTTCTTCTTCTGTATATCCAAGGTTTCGGCCCTTCTGGGTATGGAAATTTATTTTTTGTAGTTCTCTGATATGTCTTCTCTGTAGTACCACAGGTCTGATCAAAATTGGATGTGCCAAGTGGAATTTATGGTAACTTCCCCACAACTTGCTGATTTTTGGCCTTTCTAGGAGATCTCACTTGTATAGCGTGCTTCGCACAAAATAATTGATATAAAATTATGAACCTCATTCCAGAAATGATACAGACTGTTCAATATCCAATGCAACTAGTATCACTCAATTTGGATGCTCTAGGAAGAAGTTATGATTGTTTTACCTGGAACACCTTCTTGAGACTAGTCAATAGGACTAGTCAGATACCCTATCTTCCACAGGTTGTATCTAAAAATGTAATGTGACCCAGAAGCTGAGATTTTTACCACAGATACCTTACTAATTTATGTGATTAGCCTCCATATTTCAGTGTCGAAAACATTACATAAACATTTTTATAGCAAAAATTTCACAATGACTCAGTTTAGGATGATTCTAGAACCCTATCTTTCATAGACTGTATATCCGAAATTATAAGGCCTCAAGCGATGAAATTTTAACCCAACATACCTTGATCCATCTACTAAATATCCTCCAATACATTCCTTCTAAAATGTTTTATAAAAAAAGTTATAGCTAAAATTCCAAGGTGTCTTAGATGTAGCAGCGAAACCCCAAGACCTTGAGCTTTGATACGATATGTTAAGAACCAAATATCAATATAGCATAGAAAAACCTTAGAATAAGTACTCAACACCTTCAAAAAGAGATAAATTCAGATAATAAGCCTCTTCGAGGGGGAAACCTCCTTATTCCCACATAAATGTACAATTACAAGATGATTCCAAATGAAAATGTCTCCTTGGTATATATAGGAGACTAGCAGGTATAATTACAACTAATGGACTAAATACAACATAAATAAAATAACATTACTAATGTAATATGCCCCCATTAAGGGGTAATGAGCCATTATTTAGGGATTAACATCATCATAATTAACTCCCTCAACCTAAGAAAACTCTCGATCCACAAAAAGAGATTTGTTCTTCTCAATGATGCCTTCAACAACATATTTGATTTTTTAGAGCCTCCTTGAAGTCACCATTGACTTCCCCTTAAGTCTTTGAACAACCTCCAAAACATCATTATTCATGATGGAATTGTACTCTTCCATCATTTCATCTGTCCAAACCTGTCTTCCAACAACCTCCTCAAAAGTGGAAGGCTCAAACTCCTCGATGTTGCTCACCATCGAAAGATAGATGAAAAATATCTCAGTAGGTTTACTCTCCATCACATCCTACCTGGGATTCTCCATATATCTCTGTGTCTCCTTCAGATTTTCTTAAAGCCACTTGGGATTCCTCCTATATGAAATAGTGTCTTGTGGAGGGGACTCCACCTGCTCAACCCCATCAGATAAAGAATATGAACCTGAAATAGAATCAAGATCATAAGATCTTGAAATCTGAGCACTAGTAACCTGTGATCCTAACATATGTGGCCTTGTGACATGTGGACCGGTCATCACCAAAACTAGTGGTCCTGAACTCTATGTCACTGAATTCTGTTATGGACTCACCTGAATCTAAGCTATTGAATGCTCACCCTTCTTAGTCCTTCATGAATTCCTAAAGGCTATATCCTCCTCAAATATCACATCCCTTTGCACAAGTGTCTTCCTCAAGGAAGGGATGTATATGCAGAAATACTTTGAAGTCTCTCTATACCCAACAAAAATCCCCTTTTTTGTTGTGAGCTCTAGATTTTTCCTCTTCTCATAAGGGACATGTGAATATGTAAGGCACCCAAAAATCCTAAAGTTTCCAACCTCAGTATTCTTCCTAGAGAAATCCTCCTTAGGACTCTTATCCCCCAATGCTCTATGTGGACTCCTATTCTGTAGATAAGCTGCAGTGTAACATGGCTCAACCCAAATAAAGACTGGCAACCCCCGATCATGTAACATGGCTCTCGAAACCCCAACTATGTCCCTATTCTTCCTCTCAACAAACCCATTTTGCTGTGGGTTGTAAGGAACAATCAACTCCCTCTTGATGCCCTCTACTACACAAAATTTATTAAACTCCTTGGATGTATACTCACCCCCATTATCTGTCCTCAATACTCTCATTTTCCTCCCTATCTGGTTCTCCACAGAAGCTTTGAACTCTTTGAACTCTTGGAACTGATTGAAGACATGTCCTTTGGTCTTCATGAAGAAAATCCAAGACTTTTGATAGAATTCATCAATGGATATGCCATAATACAAAAAAACCACTCAAAGATGTAGAAGACATAGGACCACATACATCAAAATGAATCAGATCAAGTATACCTACTTCTCTACTGTCACTACTTGGAAAATAAGTTTTGGCGTACTTTCCCAAAGAACACCCCTTGCACAACTCCTGGAGATTTGTACTTAACTCTTGCACTCCAGTCAGAATATCCCTCAGTATCCTTAGATCCCCATGATGCAAATGGCTCATCCTCCTATGCCATAGCTCAAAAATATCACTTCTTTTGGTAGTATGATACAATGCACTAATTGGCTGACACGTGAGCTTGTACAACTTCTCATGTCGATTTCCAATAACTTTGGTCAAAGTGATACTAGACCCCTTGGGAAATAGGAGCACCTGTCCATCATGGAACAACACCTCATATCCCCTCTCCTCAATAGTGGAAATTGAAATCAAGTTCTTCTTCAAGCCATGGAGATATAGGACATCTTTCAATGACATGGGAGGTTGAGACTCCCTCTAAAAATATATTGTCCCACTACCAACTTACTTAACCACTCGATCATCTCCAAATACAACCTCAAGATCACTAATTTGTGTAATATCTTTCAAATTCTCATGAAAACCTATCATATGGTGGGAGGCACCACTATCAATATACTAAACACTGGAATGTGTGGCTCTAGTGGAAAGACACAACACTAAAGAAAACTCCTTCTCAATCCTGGTGGAAAACTCCTCCACCTCTGTTGAATCTGTTGTCTTATTATTATTATTATTATTATTATTATTATTATTAGGACACTGTCCCACATAGTTCCCACACTTGTGACATGCAAGGTACTTGAATTTTCTCATGTCCTTCTTGCCTTCACCCTTCTACTTGTTCCCTCCCTTGGAACCCTTATTGGACTTCTTCTTGTTGTTAGTAGCAAGAGCCACATTCTCCTCATCATTAATAGTGGATGAACTACCATGCAAATACCCTCTCTGGTTTTCCTCCTAAACAAAGTCATACCAAAGACGGTCCCACTTGGGAAGATTATCCCTTGCCACAATGCCCTCAATAAAGAAAACCCATTATTTGGTCACCCCATTCAATGCAGTCCTCACAAGTTTACTATCAACAATGGCCTCCCCAACAACACCAAGTTCATCTCTCACTTGTGTCAACCTGGTAAGATATGTGACCACATTTTTAGCCTTGGTCATTCTAATGCTCTTCATTTTCTCTCTCAAAACCATCTTCTGGTTCTCATTTTTACTTTGATACAACTTTGTCAAAGACTCTCACATCTCATAGGAATTTGTCTTCCCTGTCACATGTAGTATCAAATGGTTCTTGATGGAATCAAGAATGATTATTTTATCCTTGATTTTTTTCTTGGTATAGGATGCCAGAAGTGTAGCATATGTAGGCGCTGTTATAGAGTTTGTTGTAGACTTCTCAACAATGTCCCACAACTCACTCTCCCGCAGAAGAAAAATCATTCTCTCCTTTCAAACACCAAAATTCACTTCCCCATCAAGTATTTCCTCAACTCTTAAACATGTAGCCATTGACCCTTCTCAGATGAAAAACAAGTCTCCAAAATTATGACTGGTGAAGTAACTTTCTTCCTTCTCTATATATGGATGATTTAAATTTTCACTCTTGAACTTAGATCTTTGATACCATGTAAAATTTTCAGACCCCACCCAGTTTCAAGTCTCACTTAGACTAATCATATTTTAATGTCCAAAAACCCATTTTTATGACAACAACATATTCTTAGCATATAAACATATCTTAGAATTGAAACCCGGGGATTCTGAACAACAATAAATGCAGAAATAAATAACATGAACAACAACATAATAACTCAGAAATTAAGAAACTGAGATTTTGTTCTAACTTTGACCCTAGAAAAACCCACAAGAGGAAAACCAATGAGAGAAGGGATATTATTATTATTTTTAGAGCTCTGAGAAATAATATTTTACAACATTCATCTTCAGAAAAATAAATTCCAACTTGTCTTACAACCGAGTCATCAAATCTTCCTCAAAATTTGAGCAATGCTTCTCGAAATTCATGAAAGAATTTCCTGAACAAAAGATACAGGCCCACTTTTGGTGTAAATGGTTGTACAGAATCCTTGGAATTTGTGCCATAACATTTAGCTTCAGTTCTGATATAGAAATTACAGAAAGGCTGCCTTGAAATGCATGCCAACACTTCATAAATAAATGTTGTTCCTTCTCCTAAAAAACTATTCCAGAAAACTGTAGTACAGTCTCACTAAATCTGTACAATATGACCCAAAATCTGTTGTACCTTCTCTTTGATATGTGTGTTGTAATATTACCTTGGTATTTGTTCCCTAACCAAGAAACTTCTCTCCTTCCCTAGCTCGACTCTCTCTTTCTCTCTTGCTCTCTTCAAATCCCATGAAGAATGAGAATGGGGGCACCTCACTTTGCCTAATTCGACTTCATGAGGGTAGATGAAGGGTTTCTTAATCCAATGGTGGATATTGAATTAAATGAGTGACCAATATTTCATGTCTACTCACTCACCCACTTTACTTAAGTCATAAAGTCACTTTAAATTTCATCTCACATGAAATTAATTTATTAGGGACCACTTTGGACACTTTTTCACTCCTAGATGCCTAGGTGATGAGAAACACTTGTCCTTGGCACCTTTTTAATTATTTTTAACATTTTCACTACTAGAATTTTTCATTTTTTTTCTTTTCTTTTTCAATGAAAGAAGTAGAATAGCAAGGTAGCTCAACATTGTAAGCAGGTAGAGTTAATTTATTGAGTGGGTTAGGGGTGGATTGAGTAGGAGACAATGATGGCCTTTGTGTGGAGGAAAGAAGTACGTTTAACTTGTGATCTAGTAGAAGTGGTTTCGTGAATGATGTTCTAATGAAGCTTTGAAAACTTAGTGTCTTCTATGTCAACCACATAAGAAAATGAAACTTTGTAAACTTTAGTAGACAATTATTTGGGAGGAAGAAAATGCATGGAATACCATGGTAATTTAGGTTTTCCTAAATGGTTCTTGAGAAGAAATGGTGTTACTGATGTGGCATTGGTCTTGAATGTGAAATAAAGGGGAATTATGGGGCTACAATGATATTTGAGCCAAGGAGTAGAAAATGCATGGTGTCATTAGGCATACCATGTTTTGTAGCAATAAAGAACATCAAGTCTTCTTGAATAATGAAGATGTAATGTTGAATTCCTCTTGAATTCTAGAGCACTTTGTCTTCACTTGATTTCCAAAGAAATTCTTCATTTTTCTTGTACTCTATCCATTTGCAACCTTGTGTTGTAGGTCAACAACTTGAACAATTATGCAACAAGTTCTTAGGAGCTTGATCTTCAAACAAGGTTCATCCATGGACTCAACATTACATGATAACACATTTTTTTTCATTTATTGGTGATATGCCCATTTCATGAAATATTTCCTTCAAAAAATCACTTGTTCATGGATTGAACTCCATGATCCTTCTTTGACTTGCAAAACAAACTATCATTTTTCCTACAACACAAGGTGATATTATGGAGGAAAAGAGTTATGAGGAATTTATTCCTCCAATAAAACATCAAAATTATTTCGAATGATGCATATAAAATAGATCTGTTAAAGGATTCATTAAAAAATTTCATTGTTACCTCATGAGGAGTGGTGGCCAGCCTAGACTATTCATTAGTGTTTCAATGGTAAATTGTTTGTTTGATGTATGATTAGAGTGCTTCCAAAGGAATACAAAGATTATATAGGGATATATATGTACTATAAACATGTTTTTAAATTACTTTGAAACAATATGTCAAATATGTTGAGAAACCGACTACAGGGTAGAGTTATTTGCCAATTCTCGCCTTTACCATCAATCACGATTTTTAACATAAGTTTTTCATTCAATGATGGATTTACATGATTTCAATTGGATATCAAAGTGTATTAATATAGTTATCTCTAATATAAACATTCTTTATACATACTTTGATTTAAAATCTCAAAACTGCTAATAAACAATCTAAGTGACAAAGTTTACTAGTGTTGTTTTTAGGACATGCAATCACTAAAATGGGAATAATTATTTCATCTGACATTGAAATGAGATCATTAAAGGTGTTTTGGAAACTATATTCCAAGGGATATATCCCTTAGAAACATGTTTTAAAAAGGACTTCATTTGAGCCCCCAAATTATCACTGTCCCAACTTTATTTTTAGGAGGTTTTCTAATTCCACTTGTTACAAGAATATAAAAACATGCTATTTATCTTAAAATCTAACCTAGGTATGTGGTTTTTTTGGTGAGGGTGTCTATTATAATTTAATGAGTTTCTACACCAAATTTCTCAAAAAACCATTTGGTATATATTATGATTGGATCTTTGGAAGATTCATAGCACCTTAAGGAATTTGTGGAAATATTTACATTGTTCCATGTAACAAAAGAAATGTCATATGTTTTGGGAATGTTATTTTTTAAGTCTTATCTCTTTATTTAGTTTCCCACCTTATGCATTGGATATCCCTTCAATAGGTTGCATATGCATATATTCATCAATCCCACTTTGTTCTATAGCTGCAAGTTATAGTTCACAAACATGACTTGGAAAAGGAAGCATATTTTATATGATGTGTATATGATTCAATTTTTCATAAAATCACACTTCCTTTTAATAGAAATTTCCTTTATTTCATTGGTTGAGTTTTCTTTCTTTTCATATACATGCTTGATATCACCTTGTGTTTGGACTACTCTTCTTTTCTCCTAATTGACAATTTTTTTCCCTTCTTTTGGCCTCATGATTTATTGTCATTGTATATTCAAAATTATTTTCTTCTTGATAAAGGGCATACCATTGCATAAACAAATTGTAGTTTCATAGGAGAACAAGTGAAATTTTGTAATCCTACCCCATTCTTTTACAAAGAAAACAATTAATCAAATTCCTCACTAAAGCATGAGTTATTGAGATATTTTTCAATGAATTTAAAACTAAACTCATGACTTCCATGGACTTACCTTGATGCAATTTTTATGCCCTTTGAAAACATTCTCATCCTTCCTTTTCATCCACCTTCGAATCATTGACCTAAAATGATTCCCAATTTATTAATGTAGCATATAAAACTGCATTGACTTAAAAAGAAAAAATATGACAAGGTGTGGTGTTATTTGTGTAATGGGATGAAGGCATGGAATATAAGTGATTAGGAATGAAAAGAGTAAAGGAATATAGGTGAAAAAAAAAATTACAAGTGGTAGGGTGATGTAAGGAGGCATATGGTAGGAAATAACTAAGGAATTAGTAAGAGCGTGAAATAAGAGAAGTATTCTAAATATGTGATGAAAGAAAAGGTGAGTGGATTTAGAGATGAAAATAAAATAGGTGGAGAAATAAGAAGGAAAAGATAAAAAGAAAAAGAAAATATACAAAAGAGAAATGAAAGAATTTGGATGAAGAAGGAAATAATGATTGGTAGAATGCAGAAAGAAAGGATTTAAAGGTCAACAACCATAAGAAGGAATAAAATACTTATAAGCAACCTAAGATGATAACATAACATGGAAAATAAATTATATATAACATAAAGTATCCATGTTCCTCTTGTATTTAGTGCACCATAGGATTGATCTAGGAGATGAAGAGTTGAGCATCTAGGTGCATATAGGGAGGCTTAACCATTATTGGTCCTTCAAAACATAATAGTGCAATGGTTGTCCACATAAGATATGAGATGAAATGGAGTGAGTACTCATGGCATAGTGAATATGAGGAAATATATTGAGTGTGAGGCCAAAATGAGGGAAAGTATGGAAATTATGACATCGGTGATAACATATTGTGGTAGAATAGAATGAGAACATTACATAACCACCATGGAAACTCCAAAGAGCCCACATAGTGTCTCATTCAATGGCCAAATAATAACTCTAGATTGTGAGAGAATCAGGACCTGGCATAACCACCATGGAAACTACAGAGATCCCACATAGTGTCTCATTCTAAAGTGAGCAGTGAATCAGATTGGAATCCAGATTTTACCCACGAGTCCCCTCCATTTATCAAATTTCTCACAAAAAATGTTAGTTCTTTGAGTGGCTCTTACTGCACCATGAAATTTTCCCTGTGGATTTATAATTTTATTCATGCAACTATATGAATTAATCTAAATGCATCACATTATGCATGAGACCCCATAAAGAGTGTAGTCGATAGTTCCTCTTTGTTGATCCTTGTACCATGTGTGTTTCCTAAAAACCAGTGTAAAAAAACACTTTATGTTCCTTTGACATCTCCCTGGAAATGACGCCAAAATGGAAGGCTCCTTTGTTACCCAAGCAAGATAAATAAAAGAGACTCTACATTTACTTATCAACCCAGTGTTCTAGGGAATTTGAAAGATGTTGTGAACTATATGTGCAAGCTCCAAGTTCTCTTAGGTTCAATCGGGTTCTCATATTTACAGAGCCATAAGTCTATGGAAACATAAACACTGTGCATTGAAGGTATGTTGTAGTTTTAGAGGGAATGCACAGTCCTGAGGTACCAAAATGCTAACAACCTACAAATTGCAAGGTCTAGATTTGTGGCCATGAATAAATGCACTCCAAACTACTCCTTAATTTGTTCCTTTGCTTATTCTCTTACCACTTATGCACTTCAACTGATAAATTCAAATTGTAACTTTTGATTATGCCCCTCATCAATCCATTGAAGAATCACCATTGTTAAATATTCTAGAATGAATGTATAACAACCCTGAATTGATTACAACCCGTGGTCTTTTGATTATGCTTAGAGATAATTTTTAACAACTTTATTTATATTGTAACTAAAAACTCATATTTCTACCCTCATATTTATAATATAAAAAAGAAAATATGAAAATGCAATCCATATTTACCTTTATGAAAATGGTGGCTAGGATAGGTGGAAAGTGATTGAGGATTAAAATTAGCTTAAGTATACTTAAATATAATCAAAATGGAGGCAAAAATGTATCATTCCATTGTCCCAACAACATGTATTTATGAATATTTTGGATATCCCCCCTTTTTATAGGGGTTTCAACACATTGGGGTTGATGAGCTTGCATAAAGTACAAAAAGCTTAACATAGTGAAAATGGAGCAAGAACGAATAATAGGGTTTATTCAACAATCAATTAATAAGATTTATATATTATGTGTAGGAAGTCTCTTATGAACCCAATAATAATGATCATGATATAGTGATAATTCAATTCGAGGAAATTTTGTGATGCACCAAAGCAATCAAATAAAATAAAAAGAGAAAGCTAAGTAACTCCATGCTTTGAGAATGCGAGAGAAGAGTGATTGAGAATCCTCTTTGAGATCGTAACCTTCCTATATAATATAAAAAATATACAATATGATATGCTCATAATCCTTGGAATATATAGGACACAAAGGGTATAATTACAATTAAAGGGTTTAGCCAACCAATAAGGAAAACACTAATATAAAAATGGAAATGTAATAACTCAATATCTAAGTCTTAACATGCTCTTCTCTACAAACACATGTTTCCATTAACACTTGATTAGTTGTGGATGTTTATGCATGAAGAAATTATCTTCCTAAGTCTCCTCTTCTATTGGTAGGTTCTTCCTCTTCATGAGGTACTTACTAATTGCTTGATTTTGTAGTTGCTTGATCCTTGTTTCAAGGATTATTTCTAGTTCTAGTATGATTTTCCCTTCTTCATTAATCTTTTGTAAAATAGTTTGAACTAGGATTTTGTCATTGATTACCTTATTTAAGAAAGAAACATGGAAGACTGGATGTGCGCATGAATATGGAGGAAAATCTAATTTGTAATCCATACCTCCAATCCTCTATAACACCTTATAGAGACTATAACACTTGGGTGCTAATTTATTGTCCTTATTTTGTTTCTTGAGGAGAATTTTTTTATATGGTTGTAGCAACCTAAATACCCAATCCTCCACTTCAAATTCTCTTTCACTGCAATGTTGATTTGCTTGTTGTTTCATCCTATTTTGTTCAATAGCCAAGTTTTCCTTCAATAGTTGGATTGGTGCTATATGTGGTCCTCCACTTCTTGAACATTTGTTTACCCTCTCAAGAGTGATGTGGTTGATGGAGGATGATAGCCATAAATTGTTCTAAATAAGGACATTTTTTATCAAGTATGGAAGGGTGTGTTGTACCACCATTCTTCCAAGGGAAACCACTTAATCCATTATGTTTTTTTAACAGATGCAAAGAAACAAAGTTACCCTTATAGACGTGTATTCTCAATCTCATATTTCCCATTAGATTCAAGATGGTAAAAGAAGATATGAGCCAATTGAGTACCCAAACAAGAAAATAATTCAATTCAAAAATTACCAATGAAAATTGGATCTCTATCACTTAAAATAATATTAGGGAATCCATGTATCTTATGAACTATTTCCGTGAATGTTGTATGTATTGTATTTTCTTTAAAATGATTATAAAGAGATAAAAAAAAATGGGAATACTTTGTGAGTCAATCCACCACTACCATGATGGCATTGTTTCTTTTGGAATTAGGTAGACTTGTAATAAAATCCTTTGAAACCTCTTATCAACATTGACTTGGTGAGGCTCATAGTTGTAGGAGGCTTGGGCTCTTGATTGTATCTACTTTATTCTACTGGAAAACACAACATTCAACCACAAAATTTTGAACATTAGTTTTGAGACATTCCAAAAAAAAATCCTTCTTAATTCCATGGTAAAGTTTTTGGAACCATTGCTATGGGGAAAATCCCCCTAATATGGGTCTAGTGACTAGGCAGAACCTTGACACCCTAAAAGACTGAAAATTTTCTATTATACTCAAACCATGCAAAACCTTATGATAATTAAGGGAAGATAAATAATATATAAATGTGTACCTTAAGTCCTTATAGCTAATGTCGATCCCTTCTGATAGCTGTATGTTCCAAGAATGCATGCCTCCGCCCAAAGCTGGCCTGAAACAATGCTACAAAACAATCTAGGACAACATATTCTTAATTATCAAGACTATCTAAAGAGTTAGTTATTCATGAGAATATTCATAAACATAAACACATAGAGATAAGATCTAGGAAAATAAATTTTCTCTTTTATTAATAACAAAATTGAAGGTTACAACCTGAACTTTGTTGGTGTCGCTCCATGAAGCTCGCTCGGGTTCCTCTACTATGTCTCCAAGTGCACTATTCCAAACACAATCTTCACCACCAACATGCCATCATAAGGGGAGAATGATGGATCATATAAGGAATATGGATGGAAGGGAATGTTCAGGATAAAACTCAGAGAAAAATGCAAAAGGCTTGGGAAACAAAGGGAGAAAATTTGGTAGATTTCTCTTGCCTCTAGTTTGATATCTCCAAATGACCCCCAATAAGGCCCTTTTTATATGAGAAAATGATCATTAATTTTTTTCCAGAAAGGATACATGAGGAAAGATGGTTGAAAAACCTAAGATAGCCCGTAAACTCCACTAGAAAGCATGGATTTTATATATTTTTGTCACATTTTAGAGTACACATGTGCTTTTAGTAGTGCATCAAGTGTATGTACGTGGGATTTTAGGTATGAAACTAATGTATGTATACAATATTTAAGGTATGGAAATAACGTATGTATGCGGAATTTCAGGTATGCAACTAGCATATGTACACACTCTGCCTATACAACAGGGAGCATATTCCAAGAAAAAAATTGTTTTTATATTAGAACTCCATCAAAATGGGTTGGTAGATGTATGAATGATTTGTCCAACATCAAGGATGCATAGAAGTGGAATTTTGAGTAATAACAGATGCCCCCTAATGTGTGAGGTCAGAAGAGAAATTGCTGAATGACATACATTACAACATCTTTAATAAAGTGGGAAAGCATTGGAGTCGAGTAAACACAAGCGAGTATCTATGAGTGTGCCATCTGCAATAATATAATAATAATCATCGATGTGGGCATTCCCATGCTCAGAATAAGCTAAACATGGATTCCAATCAAGTACACTGCAAATCCATTTCATATATAGTAATCATGGCTACATGACCAATGTGTATGCCAATATAAAGTGTATCTGTGAACAATACACATCGGATCTACATCTAAAAATCATCAGAAGATATATAATGTCATATGAATCTTCAGGAGGAAATAATGCCTGTGGCTGGAGCTAATAACTTTATAACTCAAGAAAAAAATTCAAGATCTTTAAAACTCAGGTAGGAGTAAAAATAAGAGTGTAAAAATCACTACTCTGAGGTCTTCGACATGATTTCATGGAAAGACTAGAGGACCTCGATCATCAGGCATACAATTTTATTGATTCTGAATGTGAACTTGACAGGACTCTCAAGATGGTCGAATCATGAAGGTCAAGAGACTTATCGTAGAATGTCTGACTCAGGTTGCAAGACCTCCCATTGGACAAGAGAATGATAGATGAAAATACTCAGACAACATGTTATTGACACAATTCTGTGGTACAATATGTTCCAAAAACTCTCCATGTGTTTGGAAGAGTAACCAAACAGAGGAGGACACAACTCTATGTAACAAGAACAACTCCCTAAGGCCATACTAGATCCCAATGCTTTCATAACAAACAAAATGATGTGCTCTGTCCAAGGGTGGCCAAATTGCTTCCAACAAAAGAGAATCTTTCCCCTTCCCCTCTTTTTGATATTTGTTTTTTTTGTCTTTTTTCACGTATTTAACAAGCTTTGAAAAATAATAAAAGAATTCTACTTTACAAAGGAGAAACAAGTGTCGCGGGAAAGAAACCTAGTTCCAAGCGCATGGAACATACTGATGCTCAATGCAAGGAGACATGTGTAGTTTTAATTTTGTACAATATTTTACTGCAAATGGATTTTCAATAAAACAACATAAAAGATACAATAGAAAATACACACATTACACATAGATTTTTCCCCTGGAAACCCAAATCAAGAAAGCCAACATATTCTAAATCCATTCATAATGATACATTGTTTACAATACAATATACATATAGGAGCCAACAACATCCAGAACCCTAACCCAATGACCTAGATTACTCAACAAACCTAATTCCTTAACCGAAAATAGAAAAACATCGACAAAAACCATGTGCCAAAAAACTTCCCAACAATGGACACGAAAATCAAGGTGACAAAAAAAGAGGCAAAAATGCGACACATTTCTCGAGGATTTTTTTTTCTCGAGGGATATCACCCCCTTGTGACCCCCGAAGGGGGGCCTTAGAACCCCCCCTCAAAACCCCCATGCACACCCAACACAACGTAGTAGAAACTTAGAGTAGTCATGCAAAGAATATAACACATACCCAACAATCTGCCACTTGTTTTTTTTTTTTCATATAGGGGGTTACATGGTTACATAGTCAACAATCTAGGGAAACAATGCCCATGGATCCTCTACACCAAGAGAAATTCTTAGTTCTCACATATTTTGTTAATGAATCTGCAACATTCTTCAAAGTGTCCACCTTCATCAACAACACTTTATTTTCTTCAACCATGTTTCTCACAAAGTGATATTGAATATCAATATGATTTGTCTTTGAATGATAAGTCAGGTTCTTCTCCAGAAAAATTTCACTCTGACTGTCACAATCTATCCTTACAAATTTTTGTACCAACCCAATACCCGAACACAATATTTGTAACAGTTGCCATGTATTCAACTTATGTAGTTGAAAGTGCCACTACAACCTGTCTTTTGCTCATCCAACTAATTTCTCCTCCAAACAGGTTAAACACAAACCTGCTTGTAGATATCCTACAATCCATATCTCCAATCCAGTCTGCATCCACAAAGCCATGTATGTCCAACACTCTGTCCAATCCTAGTCTTCCTTGGTAGGAAAATCTATAGCTATTAGTGCCACACAAATACTTGAAAACCCTTTTTACTGATGTCCAATACTCCTTCCCTGGTTTTGACATATACCTGCTAAAAAATCCCACTGCATGTGCAATGTTCTCTCTAGTACATACCATTGCATACATCAAACTTCCAACTGCACTCGCATATGGAACATGAGACATGTCCTCCTCATCTACCTGTGTCTTGGGACACTGATCTATAGATAAATTTACACCAACAGGAATAGGGACCTTGACTGGTTTACATTCCTGCATATTAAACCTTTGCATATTGCCTCGACATATTTTTCCGATTTAACCA
>JASDQU010500370.1:24232-38832 GCA_032191745.1 Picea mariana
ATGATCTCCCCTTTTAAACCCTCCAACATCTCTTGTAGTTCATATTTTGTTATTGTCTTCTTTTTTAAATCATTTATGTTCCTACACATTTCTTCACCTTCATGAAGAGTCCATGTAGGATTGTCTGAAGGATTATTTGGTGTAGAAGTTCCCTTTTTGGGTGGCATGTTGGCCAAGTATCACTTTTGAACCTTGATTTTGAGGTGGTTCTGCTAGACAATCTTTCTTCTGCTGTATATCCAAGGTTTTGGCCCTTATGGGTATGAAACTTTATTTTTTGTAGTTATCTGATATGTCTTCTCTACAGCACCATAGGTATGATCAAAATTGGATGTGCCAAGTGGAATTTATGGTAACTTCCCCACAACTTGCTGATTTTTGGCCTTTCTAGGAGATCTCACCTGTATAGTGTGCTTCACAAAAAATAATTGATATAAAATTATGAACCTCGTTCCAGAAATGATACAGATTGTCCACTATCCAATGCAACTAGTATCACTCAATTTGGATACTCTAGGAAGAAGTTATGATTGTTTTACCTGGAACACCTTCTTGTGACTAGTCAATAGGACTAGTCAGATACCCTATCTTCCACAGGGTGTATCTAAAAATGAATGTGACCCAGAAGATGAGATTTTTACCACAGATACCTTACTAATTTATGTTAATAGCCTCCATATTTCAATGTCGTAAACATTACATAAACATTTTTATAGCAAAAATTTCGCAATGACTTGGTTTAGGTTGATTCTAGAACCCTATCTTTCATAGATTGTATATCCGAAATTATAAGGCCTCAGGCGATGAAATTTTAACCCAACGTACCTTGATCCATCTACTAAATATCCTCCAAGCCGTTCCTTCTAAAACATTGTAGAAAACAAGTTATAGATAAAATTCCAAGGTGTCTTAGATGTAGCAGCGAAACCCCAAGATCTTGAGCTTTGATACGATATGTTAAGAACCAAATATCAATATAGCATAGAAAAACCTTAGAATAAGTAATCAACACCTTCAAAAAGAGATAAATTAAGATAATAAGCCTCTTCGAGGGGGAAACCTCCTTATGCCCACATAAATTTACAATTACAAGATAATTCCAAATGAAAATGTCTCCTTGGTATATATAGGAGACTAGGAGGTATAATTACAACTAATGGACTAAAGATGACATAAATAAAATAACATTACTAATGTAATATGCCCCCATTAAGGGGTAATGAGCCATTATTTAGGGCTCAACATCATCATTTTTAACTCCCTCAACCTATGAAAACTCTCGATCCACAAAAAGAGATTTGTTCTTCTCAATGATGCCTTCAACAACATATTTGATTTTTTAGAGCCTCCTTGAAGTCACCACTGACTTCCCCTTAGGTCTTGGAACAACCTCCCAAACATCATTATTCATGATGGAATTGTACTCTTCCATCATTCCATTTGTCCAAACCTATCTTCCAACAACCTCCTCAAAAGTGGAAGGCTCAAACTCCCCGATGTTGCTCACCATCGCAAGATAGATGAAAAATATCTCAGTAGGTTTACTCTCCCTCACATCCTACCTAGGATTCCCCACATATCTCTGTGTCTCCTTCAGATTTTCTTAAAGCCACTTGGGATTATTCCTATATGAAGTAGTGTCTTGTGGAGGGGACTCCACCTGCTCAACTCCATCAAATAAAGAATATGAACTTGAAATAGAATCAAGAACATAAGATCTTGAAATCTGAGCACTAGTAACATGTGATCCTAACATATGTGGCCTTGTGACATGTGGACTGGTCATCACCAAAACTAGTGGTCCTGAACTCTATGTCACTGAATTCTATTATGGACTCACCTGAATTTGAGCTATTGAATGCTCACCCTTCTCAGTCCTTCATGAATTCCTAAAGGCTATGTCCTCCTCAAATCTCACATCCCTTCGCACAAGTGTCTTCCTCAAGGAAGGGATGTATATGCAGAAATACTTTGAAGTCTCTCTATACCCAACAAAATTCCCCTTTTTTGTCGTGATCTCTAGCTTTTTCCTCTTCTCAGAAGGGACATGTGAATATGTAAGGCACCCAAAAATCCTAAAGTGCCCAACCTCAATATTCTTCCTAGAGAAATCCTCCTTAGGAGTCTTATCCCCCAATGCTCTGTGCGGACTCCTATTCTGTAGATAAGATGCAGTGTAACATGGCTCAACCCAAATAAAGACTGGCAACCCCCGATCATGTAACATGGCTCTCACAACCCCAACTATGTCCCTATTCTTCCTCTCAACAAACCCATTTTGCTGTGGGTTGTAAGGAACAATCAATTCCCTCTTGATGCCCTCTCCTACACAAAATTCATTAAAATCCTTGGAGGTATACTCACCCCCATTATCTGTCCTCAATACTCTCATTTTCCTCCCCGTCTGGTTCTCCACAAGAGCTTTGAACTCTTTGAACTCTTGAAACTGATTGAAGAAATGTCCTTTGGTCTTCATGAAGAAAATCCAAGACTTCTGATAGAAATTCATCAATGGATATGACATAATACAAAAAAACCACTCAAAGATGTAGAAGACATAGGACCACATACATCAGAATGAATCAGATCAAGTATAACTGCTTCTCTACTGTCACTACTTGGAAAATAAGTTTTGGCGTACTTTCCCAAAGAACACCCCTTGCACAACTCTTGGTGCTTTGTACTGAACTCTTGCACTCCAGTCAGAATATCCCTCAGTATCCTTAGATCCCCATGATGCAAATGGCTCATCCTGCTATGCCATAACTCAAAAAGATCACTTCTTTTGGTAGTATGATACAAGGCACTAATTGGCTAACACATGAGACACATTCTCCTCATCATTACCAGTGGATGAACTACCATGCACATACCCTCTCTGGTTTTCCTCCTAAACAAATTCATACCAAAGACGGTCCCACTTGGGAAGATTATCCCTTGCCACAATGCCCTCAACAAAGAAAACCCATTGTTTGGTCACCCCATTCAATGCAGTCCTCACAAGTTCACTATCAACAATGGCCTCCCCAACAACACCAAGTTCATCTCTCACCTGTGTCAACCTGGTAAGATATGTGACCACATTTTCAGCCTTGGTCATTCTAATGCTCTTCATTTTCTCTCTCAAAACCATCTTCTGGTTCTCATTTTTACTTTGATACAACTTTGTCAAAGACTCTCACATCTCATAGGAATTTGTCTTCCTTGTCACATGCGATATCAAATGGTCCTTGATGGAATCAAGGATGATTATTTTATCCTTTATTTTTTTCTTGGTATAGGATGCCAGAAGTGTAGCATATGTAGACGTTGTTATAGAGTTTGTTGTAGACTTCTCAACAATGTCCCACAACTCACTCTCCCGCAGAACAAAAATCATTCTCTCCTTCAAAACACCAAAATTCACTTCCCCATCAAGTATTTCTTCAACTCTTAAACATGTAGCCATTGACCCATCTCATATGAAAAACAAGTCTCCAAAATTATGACCAGTGAAGTAACTTTCGTCCTTCTCTATATATGGATGATTTAAATTTGCACTCCTCTTGAACTTAGATCTCTGATACCATGTAAAATTTTCGGACCCCACCCAGTTTCAAGTCTCACTTAGACTAATCATATTTTAATGCCCCAAAACCCATTTTTATGACAACAACATATTCTCAGCATATAAACATATATTAGAACTGAAACCTGGGGATTCTGAACAACAATAAATGCAGAAATAAATAACACGAACAACAACATAATAACTCAGAAATTAAGAAACTGAGATTTTGTTCTAACTTTGACCCTGGAAAACCCCACAAGAGGAAAACCAATGAGAGAAGGGATATTATTATTATTTTCAAAGCTATAAGAAATAATATTTTACAACATTCATCTTTAGAAAAATAAATTCCAACTTATCTCACAACCGAGTCATCAAATCTTCCTCAAAATTTGAGCAATGCTTCTCGAAATTCATGCAAGAATTTCCTGAACAAAAGCTACAGGCCCACTTTCGGTGTAAATGGTTGTACGAAATCCTTGGAATTTGTGCCATAACATTTAGCTTCAGTTCTTATATAGAAATTATAGAAAGGCTGCCTTGAAATGCATGCCAACACTTCATAAATAAATGTTGTTCCTTCTCCTCAAAAACTATTCCAAAAAACTGTAGTACGGTCACTAAATCTGTACAGTATGACCCAAAATATGTTGTACCTTCTCCTTGATATGTGTGTTGTAATATTACCTTGGTATTCGTTCCCTAACCAACAAACTTATCTCCTTCCCTAGCTCGACTCTCTCTTTCTCTCTTGCTCTCTTCAAATCACATGAAGAATGAGAATGGGGGCACCTCACTTTGCCTAATTCGACTTCATGAGGGTAGATGAAGGGTTTCTTAATCCAATGGTGGATATTGAATTAAATGAGTGGCCAAGATTTCATGTCTACTCACTCACCCACTTTACTTAAGTCATAAAGTCACTTTAAATTTCATCTCACATGAAATTAATTTATTAGGGACCACTTTGGACACTTTTTCACTCCTAGATGCCTAGGTGATGAGAAACACTTGTCCTTGGTACCTTTTTAATTATTTTTAACATTTTCACTACTAGAATTATTCATTTTTTTCTTTTCTTTTTCAATGAAAGAAGTAGAATAGAAAGTTAGCTCAACATTGTAAGCAGGTAGAGTTACTTTATTGAGTGGGTTAGGGGTGGATTGAGTAGGAGACAATGATGGCCTTTGTGTGGAGGAAAGAAGTAGGTTGAACTTGTGATGTAGTAGAAGTGGTTTCATGAATGATGTTCTAATGAAGCTTTGAAAACTTAGTGTCTTCTATGTCAGCCACATAAGAAAATGAAACTTTGTAAACTTTAGTAGACAATTATCTGGGAGGAAGAAAATGCATGGAATACCATGGTGCTTTAGATTTTCCTAAATGGTTCTTGAGAAGAAATGGTGTTACTGATGTGGCATTGGTCTTCAATGTGAAAGAAAGGGGAATTATGGGGCTACAATGATATTTGAGCCAAGGAGTAGAAAATGCATGGTGTCATTAGGCATACCATGTTTTGTAGCAATAGAGAACATCAAGTCTTCTTGAATAATGAAGATGTAATGTTGAATTCCTTCTGAATTCTAGAGCACTTTGTCTTCACTTGATTTCCAAAGAAATTCTTCATTTTTCTTGTACTCTATCCATTTTCAACCTTGTGTTGTAGGTCAACAACTTGAACAATTCTGCAACAAGTTCTTAGGAGCTTGATCTTCAAACAAGGTTCATCCATGGACCCAACATTACATGATAACAAATTTTTTTTCACTTATTGGTGATATGCCCATTTCATGAAATATTTCCTTCAAAAAATCACTTGTTCATGGATTGACCTCCATGATCCTTCTTTGACTTGCAAAACAAACTATCATTTTTCCTACAACACAAGGTGATATTATGGAGGAAAAGAGTTATGAGGAATTTATTCCTCCAATAAAACATCAAAATGATTTCGAATGATGCATATAAAATAGATCTGTTAAAGGATTCATTAAAAAATTTCATTGTTACCTCATGAGGAGTGGTGGCCAGCCTAGACTATTCGTTAGTGTTTCAATGGTAAATTATTTGTTTGATGTATGATTAGAGTGCTTCCAAAGGAATAAAAAGTTTATATAGGGATATATATATATATATATATATACTATAAACATGTTTTTAAATTACTTTGAAACAATATGTCAAATATGTTGAGAAACCGACTGCAGGGTAGAGTTATTTGCCAATTCTCGCCTTTACCATCAGTCACGATTTTTAACATAAGTTTTTCGTTCAATGATGGATTTACATGATTTCAATTGGATATCAAAGTGTATTAATATAGGTATCTCTAATAAAAACATTCTTTATACATACTTTGATTTAAAATCTCAAAACTGCTAATAAACAATCTAGGTGACAAAGTTTACTAGCGTTGTTTTTAGGACATGCAATCACTAAAATGGGAATGATTATTTCATATGACATTGAAATGAGATCATTAAAGATGTTTTTTAAACTATATTACAAGGTATATATCCCTTAGAAACATGTTTTAAAAAGGACTTCATTTGAGCCCCCAAATTATCATTGTCCCAACTTTATTTTTAGGAGGTTTTCTAATTCCACCTGTTACAAGAATATAAAAACATGCTATTTATCTTTAGGTATGTGGTTTTTTTGGTGAGGGTGTATATTATAATTTAATGAGTTTCTACACCAAATTTCTCAAAAAACCATTTGGTATATATTATGATTGGATCTTTGGAAGATTCATATCACCTTAAGGAATTTGTGGAAATATTTACATTGTTCCATGTAACAAAAGAAAAATCATATGTTTTGGGAATGTTATTTTTTAAGTCTTATCTCTTTATTTAGTTTCCCACCTTATGCATTGGATATCCCTCCAATAGATTGCATATCCATATATTTATCAATCCCACTTTGTTCTATAGTTGCAAGTTATAGTTCACAAACATGACTTGGAAAAGGAAGCATATTTTATATGATGTGTATATGATTCAATTTTTCATAAAATCACACTTCCTTTTAATAGAAATTTCCTTTATTTCATTGGTTGAGTTTTCTTTCTTTTCATATACATGCTTGATATCACCTTGTGTTTGGACTACTCTTCTTTTCTCCTAATTGACAATTTTTTCCCCTTCTTTTGGCCTCATGATTTATTGTCATTGTATATTCAAAATTATTTTCTTCTTGATAAGGTGCATACCATTGCATAAAAAAATTGTAGTTTCATAGGAGAACAAGAAAATTTTTGTAATCCTACCCATTCTTTTACAAAGAAAACAATTAATCAAATTCCTCACTAAAGCATGAGTTATTGAGAGATTTTTGAATGAATTTAAAACTAAAATCATGACTTCCATGGACTTACCTTGATGTAATTTTTATTCCCTTTGAAAACATTCTCATCCTTCCTTTTCTTCCACCTTCGAATCATTGACCTAAAATGATTCCCAATTTATTAATGTAGCATATAAAAATGCATTGACTTAAAAAGAAAAAATATGACAAGGTGTGGTGTTATTTGTGTAATGGGATGGAGGCATGGAATATAAGTGATTAGGAATGAAAAGAGTAAAGGAATATAGGTGAAAAAGAAAATTTACAAGTGGTAGGGTGATGTAAGGAGGCATATGGTAGGAAAGAACTAAGGAATTAGTAAGAGCATGAAATAAGATAAGTATTCTAAATATGCAATGAAAGAAAAGGTGAGTGGATTTAGAGATGAAAAGAAAATAGGTAGAGAAATAAGAAGGAAAAGATAAAAAGAAAAAGAAAATATACAAAAGAGAAATGAAAGAATTTGGATGAAGAAGGAAATAATGATTGGTAGAATGCAGAAAGAAAGGATTTAAAGGTCAACAACCATAAGAAGGAATAAAATACTTGTAATCAACCTAAGATGATAACATAACATGGAAAATAAATTCTATAAAGCATAAAGTATCCATGTTCCTGTTGTATTTAGTGCACCATAGGATTGATCTAGGAGATGAAGAGTTGAGCATCTAGGTGCATATAGGGAGGCTTAACTGTTATTGGTCCTTCAAAACATAATAGTGAAATGGTTGTCCACATAAGATATGAGATGAAATGGAGTGAGTACTCATGGCATAATGAATATGAGGAAATATATTGAGTGTGAGGCCAAAATGAGGGAAAGTATGGAAATTATGACATCAGTGATAACATATTGTGGTCGAATAGAATGAGAACATAACATAACCACCATGGAAACTCCAAAGAGCCCACATAATGTCTCATTCAATGGCCAAATAATAACTCTAGATTGTGAGAGAATCAGGACCTGGCATAACCACCATGGAAACTACAGAGATCCCACATAGTGTCTCATTCTAAAGTGAGTAGTGAATCAGATTGGAATCCATATTTTACCCACGAGTCCCCTCCATTTATCAAATTTCTCGCAAAAATTGTTAGTTCTTTGAGTGGCTCTTATTGCACCATGAAATTTTCCCTGTGGATTTATAATTTTATTCATGCAACTATATGACTTAATCTAAATGCATCACATTACGCATGAGACCCCATAAAGAGGGTAGTCGATAGTTCCTCTTTGTCGATCCTCGTACCATGTGTGTTTCCTAAAAACCAGTGTAAAAAAAACACTTTATGTTCCTTTGACATCTCCCTGGCAATGACGCCAAAATGGAAGGCTCCTTTGTTACCCAAGCAAGATAAATAAAAGAGACTCTACATTTACTTATCAACCCAGAGTTCTAGGGAATTTGAAAGATGTTGTGAACTATATGTGCAAGCTCCACGTTCTCTTAGGTTCAATCGGGTTCTCATATTTACAGAGCCATAAGTCTATGGAAACATAAACACTGTTCATTGAAGGTATGTTGCAGTTTTAGAGGGAATGCATAGTCCTGAGGTACCAGAATGCTAACAACCTACAAATTGCAAGGTCTAGATTTGTGGCCATGAATAAATGCACTCCAAACTACTCCTTAATTTGTTCCTTTGCTGATTCTCTTACCACTTATGCACTTCAACTGATAAATTCGCCTTGTAACTTTTGATTATGCCCCTCATCAATCCATTGAATAATCACCATTGTTAAATATTCTAGAATCAATGTATAACAACCCTGAATCAATTACAACCCGTGGTCTTTTGATTATGCTTAGAGATAATTTTTAGCAACTTTATTTATATTGTAACTAAAAACTCATATTTCTACCCTCATTTATAATATAAAAAAGAAAATATGAAAATGCAATCCATATTTACCTTTATGAAAATGGTGGCTAGGATAGGTGGAAAGTGATTATATGAGGATCAAAATTAGCTTAAGTATACTTAAATATAATCAAAATGGAGGCAAAAATGTATCATTCCATTGTCCCAACAACATGTATTTATGAATATTTTGGATATCCCCCCTTTTTATAGGGGTTTCAACACATTGGGGTTGATGAGCTTGCATAAAGTACAAAAAGCTTAACATAGTGAAAATGGAGCAAGAACGAACAATAGGATTTATTCAACAATCAATTAATAAGATTTATATATTATGTGTAGGAAGTCTCTTATGAACCCAATAATAATGATCATGATATAGTGATAATTCAATTCGAGGAAAATCTGTGATGCACCAAAACAATCAAATAAAATAAAAAGAGAAAGATAAGTAACTCCATGCTTTGAGAATGCGAGAGAAGAGTGATTGAGAAGCCTATTTGAGATGGTAACCTTCTTATATAATATAAAAAATATACAATATGAGATGCTCACAATCCTTGGAATATATAGGACACAAAGGGTATAATTACAATTAAAGAGTTTAGCCAACCAATAAGAAAAACACTAATGTAAAAATGGAAATGTAATAACTCAATATCCAAGTCTTAACATGCTCTTCTCTACAAACACATGTTTCCCTTAACACTTGATTAGTTGTGGATGTTTATGCATGAATAAATTATCTTCCTAAGTCTCCTCTTCTATTGGTAGGTTCTTCCTCTTCATGAGGTACTTACTAATTGCTTGATTTTGTAGTTGCTTGATCCTTGTTTCAAGGATTATTTCTAGTTCTAGTATGATTTTCCCTTCTTCATTAATCTTTGGTAAAATAGTTTGAACTAGGATTTTGTCATTGATTACCTTATTTAATAAAGAAACATGGAAGACTAGATGTGCACATGAATATGGAGGAAAATCTAATTTGTAATCCATACCTCCAATCCCCTATAACACCTTATAGAGACTATAACACTTGGGTGCTAATTTATTGTCCTTATTTTGTTTCTTGAGGAGAATTTTTTTATATGGTTGTAGCAACCTAAATACCCAATCCTCCACTTCAAATTCCCTTTCACTGCAATGTTGATTTGCTTGTTGTTTCATCCTATTTTGTTCAATATCCAAGTTGTCCTTCAATAGTTGGATTGGTGCTATATGTGGTCCTCCACTTCTTGAACCTTTTTTTACCCTCTCAAGAGTGATGTGGTTTATGGAGGATGATAGCCATAAATTCTTCTAAATAAGGACATTTTTTACCAAGTATGGAAGGGTGTGTTGTACCACCATTCTTCCAAGGGAAACCACTTAATCCATTATGTTTTTTTAACAGATGCAAAGAAACAAAGTTACCCTTATAGACGTGTATTCTCAATCTCATATTTCCCATTAGATTCAAGATGGTAAAAGAAGATATGAGCCAATTGAGTACCCAAACAAGAAAATAATTCAATTCAAAAATTACCAATGAAAATTGGATCTCTATCACTTAAAATAATATTAGGGAATCCATGTATCTTATGAACTATTTCCATGAATGTTGTATGTATTGTATTTTCTTTAAAATGATTATAAAGAGATAAAAAAAATGGGAATACTTTGTGAGTCAATCCACCACTACCATGATGGCATTGTTTCTTTTGGAATTAGGTAGACTTGTAATAAAATCCTTTGAAACCTCTTATCAACATTGACTTGGTGAGGCTAATAGTAGTAGGAGGCTTGGGCTCTTGATTGTATCTACTTTATTCTATTGGAAAACACAACATTCAACCACAAAATTTTGAACATTAGTTTTGGGACATTCCAAAAAAAATCCTTCTTAATGCCATGGTAAAGTTTTTGGAACCATTTCTATGGGGAAAATCCCCCTAATATGGGTCTAGCGACTAGGCAGAACCTTGACACCCTAAAAGAAAGAAAATTTTCTATTATACTCCAACCATGATAAAACCTTATGATAATTAAGGGAAGATAAATAAAATATAAACGTGTACCTTAAGTCCTTATAGCTGATGTTGATCCCTTCTGATAGCTGTATGTTCCAAGAATGCATGCCTCCACTCAAAGCTGGCCTGAAACAATGCTACAAAACAATCTAGGACAACATATTCTTAATTATCAAGACTATCTAAAGAGTTAGTTATTCATGAGAATATTCATAAACATAAACACATAGACATAAGATCTAGGAAAATAACTTTTATCTTTTATTAGTAACAAAATTGGAGGTTACAACCTGAACTTTGTTGGTGCCGCTCCATGAAACTCGCCTGGGTTCCTCTACTATGTCTCCAAGTTCACTATTCCAAACACAATCTTCACCACCAACATGCCATCATAAGGGGAGAAGGATAGATCATATAAGGAATATGGATGGAAGGGAATGTTCAGGATAAAACACAGAGAAAAATGCAAAAGGCTTGGGAAACAAAGGGAGAAAATTTGGTAGAGTTCTCTTGCCTCTAGTTTGATATCTCCAAATGAGCCCCCATAGGGCCCTTTTTATATGAGAAAATGATGATTAATTTTTTTCCAGAAAGGATACATGAGGAAAGATGGTTGAAAAACCTAAGATAGCCCATAAACTCCACCATAAAGCATGGATTTTATATATTTTTGTCACATGTTAGAGTACACATGTGCTTTTAGTAGTGAATCAAGTGTATGTACGTGGGATTTTAGGTATGAAACTAATGTATGTATACAAGATTTAAGGTATGGAAATAGCGTATGTATGCGGAATTTCAGGTATGCAACTAGCGTATGTACACACTCTGCCTATACAACAGGGAGCATATGCCAAGAAAAAAGTTGTTTTTATATTAGAACTCCATCAAAATGGGTTGGTAGATGTATGAATGATTTGTCCAACATCAAGGATGCATAGAAGTGGAATTTTGAGTAATAACAGATGCCCCCTAATGTGTGAGGTCAGAAGAGCAATTGTTGAATGACATACATTACAACATCTTTAAGAAAGTGGGAAAGCACTGGAGTCGAGTAAACACAAGTGAGTATCTGTGAGTGTGCCATCTGCAATAATATAATAATAATCACCGATGTGGGCATTCCCATGCTCAAAATAAGCTAAACATGGATTCCAATCAAGTACACTGCAAATCCATTTCATATATAGTAATCATGGCTACATGACCAATGTGTATGCCAATATAAAGTGTATCTGCGAACAATACACATTATATCTACATCTAAAAATCATCAGAAGATATACAATGTCATATGAAGCTTCAGGAGGCAATAATGCCTGTGGTTGGAGATAATAACTTCATAACTTAAGAAAAAAATTCAAGATCTTTAAAACTCAGGTAGGAGTACAAATAAGAGTGTAAAAATCACTACTCTGAGGTCTTCGACATGATTTCATGGAAATAATAGAGGACCTTGATCATCAGGCATACAATTTCATTGATTCTGAATGTGAACTTGACAGGACTCTCAGGATGGTCGACTCATGAAGGTCAAGAGACTTATCGTAGAATGTTTGACTCAGGTTGAAAGACCTCCCCTTGGACAAGAGAATGATAGATGAAAATACTCAGACAACATGTTATTGACACAATTCTGTGGTACAATAGGCTCCAAAAACTCTCCATGTGTTTGGAAGACTAACCAAACAGAGGAGGACACAACTCTATGTAACAAGAAAAACTCCCTAAGGCCATACTAGATCCCAATGCTTACATAACAAACAAAATGATGTGCTCTGTCCAAGGGTGACCAAATCACTTCCAACAAAAGAGAATCTTTCTCCTTCCCCTCTTTTTGGAATATTTGTTTTTTTTGTCTTTTTTCACATATTTAACGAGCTTTGAAAAATAATAAAAGAATTCTACATTACAAAGGAGAAACAAGTGTTGCGGGAAAGCAACCTAGTTCCAAGCACATGGAACATACTGATGCTCAATGCAAGGAGACATGTGTAGTTTTAACTTTGTACAATATTTTACTGCAAATGGATTTTCAATAAAACAACATAAAAGATACATTATAAAATACACACATTACACATAGATTTTTTCCCTGGAAACCCATATCAAGAAAGCCAACATATTCTAAATCCATTCATAATGATACATTGTTTACAATAAAATATACATATAGGAGCCAACGACATCCAAAACCCTAACCCAATGACCTAGATTACTCAACAACCCTAATTCCTTAACCAAAAATAGAAAAACATTGACAAAAACCATGTGCCAAAATACTTCCCAACAATGGACAAAAAAATCAAGGTGACACAAAAAAGAGGCAAAAATGCGACACATTTCCTGAGGATTTTTTTTTTCTCGGGGGCTATCACCCCCTTGTGACCCCCGAAGGGGGGCCTTAGCACCCCCCCTCAAAACCCCCATGCACACCCAACACAATGTAGTAGAAACTTAGACTAGTCATGCAAAGAATATAACACATACCCAACAATCTGCCACTTGTTGTTTTTTTTTCATACAGGGGGTTACATGGTTACATAGTCAACAATCTAGGGAAACAATGCCCATGGATCCTCTACACCAAGAGAAATTCTTAGTTCTCACATATTTTTTTAATGAATCTGCAACATTCTTCAAAGTGTCCACCTTCATCAACAACACTTTATTTTCTTCAACCATGTTTCTCACAAAGTGATATTGAATATCAATATGATTTGTCTTTGAATGATAAGTCAGGTTCTTCTCCAGAAAAATTTCACTCTGACTGTCACAATCTATCCTTACAAATTTTTGTACCAACCCAATACCTGAACACAATATTTGTAACCATACTTCTTCCTTACTTGCATGAGTGGTTGCCATGTATTCAAATTATGTAGTTGAAAGTGCCACTACAACCTGTCTTTTGCTCATCCAAATAATTTCTCCTCCAAACAGGTTAAACACATACCCGCTTGTAGATATCCTACGATTCATATCTCCAATCCAGTCTGCATCCACAAAGCCATGTATGTCCAACACTCTGTCCAATCCTGGTCTTCCTTGGTAGGACAATATATAGCTATTAGTTCTACACAAATACTTGAAAACCCTTTTTACTGATGTCCAATGCTCCTTCCTTGGTTTTGACATATACCTGCTCAAAAATCCCACTGCATGTGCAATGTCCTCTCTAGTACATACCATTTCATACATCAAACTGCCAACTGCACTCGCATATGGAACATGAGACATGTCCTCCTCATCTACCTGTGTCTTGGGACACTGATCTATAGATAAATTTACACCAACAGGAATAGGGACCTTGACTGGTTTACATTCCTGCATATTAAACCTTTGCATATTGCCTCGACATATTTTTTCCGATTTAACCAAGGTTTTCTCTTTTTTTGATCTCTTTTAATTTGCATGCCCAAAATTAAATTTGAAGCACCATGATCCTTCATGTCAAATTTAGAGGACAACTGAGTTTTCACATCCTGGATAATCTCCTTGTTGTTTCCTATCAACAACATGTCATCCACATACAAGACCAAATAAATTAAATGATCACCAATTAATTTAACATACTGTTGACAGGCGAAATTGACCGTCCATCAACTAGAAGAGCAAGTCCAGTCCGGGGTTGTCTAAATAACCCAAGCTATTTGGTGTAACTCGTTCTGACGGGTTTAATGGCTCCGTTAGCCAATCTAAGAATCCTAAAAGAAACAAATAAAAGAGAGAAATAACTAACTAATTACTAAACACTATATATATGTACATATGCTCTAATGTAACTGTAGTAGTTATATTTAAGCAGAAGATATACAAGTCTCATT
>JASDQU010500370.1:44224-60896 GCA_032191745.1 Picea mariana
TGAAGCTATGCAAGGCTTTGCTCACCCAAAGACTCTCAAAATATTGCATGGATTTCTGGGATTAACATGTTATTATCGCAAGTTTGTGTTAAGAATTATGGAAAGATTGTGGCACCTCTCACTCTACTCCTTAAAAATAATTCTTTCACTTGGACTCCAGCAGCTACTCAGGATTTTCAAACCTTGAATATGGCCATGTGCACCACTCCAGTCCTAACCCTTCCTGATTTCACAAAGACATTTTTCCTGGAATGTGATGCTTCAGGGAAAGGAATTGGCATTGTCCTTATGCAAGAGGGTCGACCTTTGGCCTTTACCAACAAACAAGTGTCTCAACAAAATTTGGGCAAACCAATCTATGAAAAGGAAATGTTGGCTATTTTACATGTTGTTGATCTTTGGTGCCCTTATCTATTGGGGCAACACTTCCAAATTAATACAGATCGTCAAATCCTCAAGTATTTTCTTGAACAACGCATTTTCTCCCCAGAGAAACAAAAATGGGCGATTAAGCTCTTTGGATATGATTATGAGATCATTTACAAGAAATTAAAAGAGAATGTGGTTGTGGATGCACTTTCCCAAAAATATGAATATGAAGGGTTGCTTTTTTCTCTCTCCTTCATTGTACTAGATTGGCTCTAAGCCGTTCGCCAAGAATGGCTACACGATCCCAAAAGTTTGCATCTAATACAACAATTGTAGTCCAATTCTCCAGTTTCCCCAGGGTACTCTTGGCTCCATGATGAACTTCGATACAAAGGACATTTGTATTTAAATAAACAGTCAAAACTTAAATCCATGGTACTTTCTGAGCTTCATGCTACACCCACAGTTGAGCACTCTGGGTTTACCGAACCTATCATAGGGTCAAACGTTCTTTTTTTGGGGATGGTATGAAACAGGACATTCATAATTTTGTTATTGAATGTGATGTGTGTCAATGCAACAAGGGAGAAACAGTCAAATCTCTTAGCACACCACATTTGCTTCCGATTCCACCTGCTATTTGGTGGGATATCTCTATGGATTTTATTGTAGGCTTACCTAAATCAGGCAATAAATTAGTCATCATGGTGGTAGTTGATCATCTTTACAAGCATGCTCATTTCCATGCTCTTCAACACCCATTTACAACATCCATTGTGGCTCAACTTTTCATGGATCAGGTCTTCAAGCTTCATGGCATGTCGCATTCTATTGTTTTTTATCATGACCCAACTTTCACCAGCAATTTTTGGAAAGAATTGTTCAAGATCCAAGGAACCCAATTGCATCTCAACACAACTTATCATCCCTAGACTGATGGTCAAACTGAAGTTGTCAACAAGTGTTTGGAAACATATTTGAGGTGTTTTTCCTTGGAAAATCAAAATCAGTGGGCTCAATGGTTACCACTAGTTGAATGGTGGTACAACACTTCATACCATATAGCTACCCGCATGACTCCTTTTTAAGAGGTATATGTACAAAATCCACCTTCAGTTCTCTCATATTTCCTAGGTGTCTCGAAGGTCCAGGCAGTTGACCAAACACTTACAGTTCAAGAGGCTATTCTCTGTACCCTCAAAGAAAATTTGGTCATGGACCAGAATCACATGAATCAACAAGCAGATCAAGGTCACTCTGAATGTCAATTTGTATAAGGGGATGAGGGGTTTCTTCAACTACAACCTTACAAGTAAAATTCCCTCAAGGTTGACCATTATCAGAAACTAGCGCCCAAATTTTATGGTCCTTATACTGTTCTCAAGCATGTGGGACAGGTGACCTATCAGTTAGATTTTCCTAGTCATTCTAAGCTACATCTTGTTTTTCATGCTTCCTGCTTAAATAAGGTGATTGGAACTAAGTGTTAAACTCAAACCAACCTTCCTGAGTTGGACGAAGAAGGCTCCATTTGGCTATAGCCACAAGCAGTTTTGGACCAACGTGAGCATCACCTACATCATAAAACCATCAAGTTTCAAACCATCAAGGAAGTGTTAGTCCATTGGAAAGATACAACCCTAGCAGATGCCACTTGGGAACCAGCTACCATTCTGCAACAATTTCCACATCTCAATCCTTGAGGACAAGGTCATTTTTAAGGGGGAGGACATGTTAGGGACCTAACCCCCCACATAGGTATAATAATATATTATGATGTAATAAAGGTCAATGTTAATAAGTCCTAGAAATAAGGAAGAATAAGTTGAATCTAAGAAGACCTAATAGAATATTTCGCTTCTAGAAGGATCTTCCTCTAGATGGTTCTTTTGATATACATATTTAGTATAAATAGGAGTCGAGGGTATGAGAAATTTTTTCTTGGATATTATTGTAATAGAGCTATGCTCTCCTAGAGGTTCCCCCCTCAAAGACGCAAGTGAAAATTTCTCTTAGTAATCAAAGTTCTCTTTCTGGTGTTATTATGGTATCATTTCAATATTATTGTGGTGTTGTTCTAGTTATATTGTTGTTCATTTTCCATTTCTAGCATTTCATTTCTTTTATCCATACTTTTTATATATGGAATATTACATAAACCAAGGAAGAGGTGAAGAGCATCCCAAAGGGGATGTAGAGAGAGTACTACAACATGTATAGAGGAACTTGTATGGATTCACTTTACAAGTACCAATGACAAAGATTGAAGATGTTACAGAGTGAATGCAGTGATAGGTGGTTGGGGTACCACAAGATTAGTTATGACTCTTTTGATGTTTAGAAAACACCATTGTGTGTTATCATGAGGCTCATGCAGGGGTATGGCCCTCAACCTAGGCATATATACTATGTAGTATCGACTATATATATGTATATGAGGGGATAGAAGCCCAATTTTGTAACGATGGACCACAATTTTGCACTTGATGAACATTGAAATAATATATACAATTTTTTTACAACTTTTACTTATATTTACATAAATGTGCAATGAATTTCTTTTATGTACATGTATGATTATGATTTATGAATGAAAAAAATTTCAATCTAATATGTAGTTATCTAACACATTAGTAACGAGATTATAACTTTGAGGAATGTGCACTTATGTAATAAAATCGAAGGAATGCTCAAGAAGTCATACCCATAGAAAACATAAAAAAACAATAAGTTCACCAACTTGGTACTTTCTACTTAACTAAAACACAACCAACTGGGAATATGGAAAAACATCAAGAGATCGAATGACATGTGAAATGGATTCCACAAGAATTTCGATCAAGATGATATACTAGGACACATTATTGGTTGCAGGCCCAAGAAAATCACCTCCCAAAGCCACCAACTGGCCCATAAGAAAATAAATCACCCAAGTGGCAGAAGTGAGGTTCTAGATTTGATGGATAACAATTTCTGCAAAGCCTATAAAGACCAACAAATTGCTGGAATATTGGGAGGAGAGAGTGAATCAATATGAGCACTTTATTATCACTTTTTAACCATAATATATAATCATTGACATAATCAACAATATTTCATCAATAAATCATGAGAAGTATAAATAAACATAGCATAATAGACATCCATAGAAACACAGGACACCAAAATTTACGTTGAAACCCAAAAGGGAGAAAACCATGAAATGATTTTCTTATATATCAAAAGAATACATTCATTGGAGTCACCAAATTCCTAACTCTCCAGCTACAACTGGAAAGAGGCTGTGACCCCCTATTTACAGGCTCCAACCGGAAGGAAGCTACAACTCCCTAAATTCTATAGCTCCAACCTAAAGGAGGTTACAACCCCATGATTCTCAGGCTCCAACCTAAAGGAAGCTCCAACTCCCTGTGTTCTCCGACACTAACAGAAAGGAGGATACAACCCCCTTTCCTTTGCCTATCCTACTGCCTTGAAATATAAATGTAAACAAAATTGTCACTACCAATGATATTGTCACTACCTCTAATAATAAACTTGTCACTGTCACATCAACCTACAACATACCACTATCACTTCAACCTATAATTGATCATCAACTTGTAACCTGTCAATATCCTTGTCACTGTATTTCTCACTGATATATCAATTAGAGATTTTCATATAGACCATATATACAACAACTATCCAAACCATGTACCACAATGTACCTCAAGCATGCATCATACCATATACCATAAGATATACCTCAAATATATGCCAATATCATAAAGATGTGTTGACGGGCGAAAATGAACGCTCGCCAACTGGAAGAGTGGATCCGGTCTGGGGTTGTCTAAATAACCCAAGCCGTTTGGGATAACCCACCCTAACGGGTTTAGCGGATTTGTTAGCCGATCTAAGTCCTAAGAAAACAAAAAGAAAACTACTCTAAATTAACTAATCTAAATAAAAAATAACAATTAAAACAAACTAATAAACAAATCTAAACTATTATATATACAATTCACTATCTAATACTATAATAACTCTAATTCTATAAAATCAAATATTCAATTACTAGCAGAATCAAATTTAATTACAAATGTACAATATTTACAAATTACATATTTGAATGAAAACCTGCAAAACTCATTTGTAATCTGTCCTAAGACAGCTAGACTATTTGTTTTTTTATTTTTTGATTTTATAATTTTATGAAAAAAGAAATAAAATAAAAACTAACTAAATTAAGCAACTAAAATAATAATTCTAACTACAAATCTAAACTATACATACATCTATCTAAACTACTTATATTAAACTAACAAACTAATTATTAACCAAAATAACAAACTGACCTGAAGTAGCGCTTCAGGTTTGTCCTGTATGCAGTGGTTGCTATAGATATTCGGAGGGAGGAAACCCGCACCGGATTATCCACGAGATCCTCATAAACGGTAAGCTATTGTTCTCTTCAAATATAATTACAGGACAAACAAGACATAAAAATTTACAACAATCTTATGATTTACAAATCATAACATTTAGATAAATTTGCATGTAAGGATTTGTACAAAATGATTCAATTAACGAAGAAGAGAAATCTGTGATTCATTAACTGAAACGAATTAATTGTTTTATTTTTAAAATAAGAGAGATATCAAATATAGATTTCACATTAATCAAATCACATCAACCTGCAATAGATTACGATAGCTAAAGTAGTCTATAATCGACTGCAAAATGATATGAATAAAACTTGAAACAAAAGTTTGATATATTGAAAGAGAAAGCTGTTACAAGACATCAACTTTCATCTCAGTCTGTATCATAAATCCATAGTATGGTTCTCCCACAGTGAGGATGATGATTTTATTACAAAAAATGACACGTATTTAAAGACCTCCCACAGGGTAAAACATCCCTGTGGGAATTATCAAAATAGTTTACACAAAATCTGGGAAAATATCCCAAGTTTCTGACTCAAATTAACAACTTAAAATAAAAACTACATCACACAAATATCCCCTAAACTTCCACAACATGCCCATTTGATCATTGCAATTCGTATGCACCTGAGAAAGGACAAAAATAGACAAGTTAAAAGGATATCTGTAGATAAAATTGATAAAAATCTAATTTTAAAGACTAGCTACAGAATCTTGCGATTCTGTAGCTAGTCTAAGTCAAACACATAATCGTTTTAAAATCAATTCAAAACTCAAAGAATTAAATTCAAACTACTAAACAAATATCTAATTTCTATTTGAAAGCCAAACGAATCGTTCAAATCAAAATTGTTATGCTAATTTGAGAACAAACAAGATTATGATCAATTGAATGATTACAGAGATGCATGTACTCTGTTCCATTTGTTATCACAAATTCGGGTAAACAGAATCGTATTGGATAACTCGACAGTAATGAAATCGTTTTCATAACCAATTGAAATCAACACAAATAGTTTCTTCATCCATCAACAAGATCACTATTGTATCCAAACGAAATCAACAGGATCGTTTTTCAAATTGATATAACTGTATTAAACATATACAAACAATCATGCTAATCATGGAACACAATAACCATTTGTAGATCCAATAAAAAAGGAACGAATCGAAACAGTTTGGGGCAATGGAATCATTATGAATTAACATTGTTTCCATGATTTTATCAAATAGATCTTCAGCACGGTCGAATGTAACTAGAACCCAAACGAAAATATCGATTCAATACAAAACAGAGTCGTTCCTGGCTAATCAAAGTCAACAGTGTTATTTTGAGTTTATTAGATTACATCGTATTTATCAACCCAGTCACTAATAATGATGCATAACACACATAGAAGATCATACCAATTCAATCCCATGAACTCATTTCAAAATCAAACCATAAGAATTAAATCAGAGCCAATAGAATCCAACCACAACAAAATCATACCAAATCAAAACATAGTCGTGCTCTGATTTTAGCACAAAAATCTCTTATACAGGTCACATGCAATCAAAATCTAAATGAAAACAAACCCCATTGATTACATTAATTCAAACCACACCAAGTCAAAATGAATCCTTTGCTTCTACTAAGCTAGGCACGACAAAATCGTATACCCAAATCATAACCATATTCAATTTTAGTAAAATTAATATACTGTACAGGATCCACAACATAACCGTTTTTGATAATCAAACTATGACAAAATCATTTCAAATAATGAACAGAACTAATCGAAAACCAAAACCCAATTCATTATATTAATCCAAGCAATTCATTAAACGAAAATGATATCAAAATTTGTACCTGGATAATCAGAAAACAACTCGGTCATGATAGTTTGGAATTGACAAAGGCTGTCGCCGATTCGACATTCCTAAAGACAATCGAACCAGTGGTTTTCTGTTTCTTGTCAATAGCTTGAAGTTTGTCTCTTTCTCTCGACAGCACTGTAACTTGGTTCTCTAAAGATTTAATCTTCAATTGCAATAAATTGATGTCAGTGTGATAACGCTTCCAGCCACACATTGTATTGGATGCATGATGTTTGCTTGGGCTTCGAAATTGCAGGTGAGGGTTTGTTTAAATCACTGAGGGTTTTATTTTGCAGCTTGATTCCTGGGTATTTAGGATTGTTCTTTAGGCACGGTGTCAAATTAGAAACATAGTCATAGGGTTGCTCGAAGCACAGACCATGGGAAGAAGGGTACTCACTAGCTAGGAAGCGCTCGATATCAGAGTCCGAGTCCTCACTGAGAACTATGGGCTTTTGATGAGCATTTGGCTTAGGTTTATTCCAGGACAGTATCGATATTAATCAGGCATTATTTTTTCCCTTGCTGTTGACAGTAGGATTACCCTTGACCTTCTTACTCACAGGCTTCTTGACATCCTCAGCCTTGTCTGTTATGATGTCGGGTAGTTCGATGTCAGAGCAGACTGAGGGTTTGGGAGAGGGTAGAAGGGCATGAAATGGCACGGGTGGCTCGACCTTAGTCTCACTAACCACAACTTTATCAATTTGGACAGACGTTGGACCAACAAAGCCATTTCTAGACAAAAGGCTTGCCAATTATCGCCATGAAGTCTCAAATGGTGAACGAGGATGAGTCTAATCAAGCCATGGTGAAACAAACTTCTATCAGCCTTCTCGCGTTTGAACCTCTTAGCCATTTTGTAAAGACTACACAGGAAGTAAAATGTCATGTTCAATGGATATCCCATGAAATTCAATAACAGTCGAAGGTGATAAAGAAAAACCAATCCATACCGACCTTCATAGTTCACAAATTGTTTCATAATCACTAAAATATCATGCCACCTAGGTTTAAGGGTGGAAATAGGCATACCTTTGTCACAGGATGTAACTTTTCATGATACGAATAGCAAAGGCCATGGCACCTCGTCGACTTTGGAGTTTTTAAACCATCGTTGGCTTGTGGCTGTTAGTCCTGTGGCAGAGCTTATGAATTCTTCATTGAGTTCAAGCTGAATGTCACCTACTTTATCCCTACACCCATCAAAGGTAAGGGTGAATTGTTGTGAAACCGTGAGGTTAAATCCTTTGAACCTCTGTATAAACACGAGCCAACCACTGTCTTCTAAATATTTACAGGCATCATCGAACAGTAACAAAGCTTCACTACTGTTGGCTCTATTCACACCACCGGTGCCATAGAGAGGAGCACACAGTGAGTGAGGTGAATGATATAGGGTTTGAACACAGTATGCGCAGTGGTAGAATGCTCATAGGCTTACCCGAAAACACCAGGAGTGACTCGCGATAGGGGGAAAATATTTATGATAGAACGTGCGAAGGTGGTGGAGGTATTTCGGCCCATGCAGTATAGTCATTATCCATAGTACAACCACCGGTGCATTTAGCTATTCAAATAACAATGCATATGTGTTAGAAACTATGCCATTTCAATCAACCAATGGATATATGGTAAGTGGATTAAAAATTTGCGCGAGGAAAGTTTTATCATAGCTTTAAAACCAAAGCAATAAACGAAATCATATCATGGGTTTGACCATATGAACTATGTGTTGTATAAAACGATTTATACTGAGGGTTCAACCATAATACAAATGTGTTTTTATGAAATAAAAGATCAAGTAAATTGATTAAAGAACATATAAATCCAATCATCAATGCATCACAAACTTGATCAAAAGAATATCACCACAGTCTCGTAAAACGAAGTCTCATTAGCAATAAGAATGTCAAAAGAATAATGATCTTAGAATCTTGTCAATTGTGTAACGATAAATAAATTGGAAAACACGATGAGCATATCGACAAGAATGATTACAACAATTCAGTGATGATTTTAATGTGACTTCGAAAACCAAGTTTTCACGCTTGTAGTCATGAAAACAAGAACAAAGGTAAGTGTGCAAATAGCGCAAAAATAAAAGTGTCATTTTATTTGAGAATTGCGACGAAAATCAAGGTTTGCAAAACACTGGTGTGGGCAACTTATAATGACAGTAGAAAAATGTGAATTTGCTACCAACAATGGCAACACACTGGTAGAAGCAGTTATCTCTGCCAAAAAGAACAAACTCAGATTAGGATAACGAGAAAAATTCTAACTCAAAAAGAACAACCAGAAAATCGTGTAAACATCATCATTCACCAAATATTCCAGCAGTGCTTAAAGGATGAAAACTGATAATAGTCTTAAGACAAGTGAGTCACAATATTAAAGATAAAATCCCCAATACTATAGACAGAGCCACTGCTACTAGCAAGTGTCTATAGCCTCGACAGGGTTTCCATTTAACCCACTCTGATATTCATATCCTGCCAAGAAGTTCCAGATCAAAATAAAGGACGTTTTAAGGTCAAGAGGTTTCTTATTTTTGCCAATTTTCATATACCCGACATTGCTTCGCTGCCAACAGGCCTGTTCAGTTCCCCGACGAAGTTGTCTTGGCGTCATGCGTGCATTTGCCCGCTGCCAGCAGACCTGTTCAGCATCCCGGCGGGTTTACAAGCACTTCCCATAGCTCTATTAATGATTTCTTTTTTTTTTCAAATATATAGTCGAGCGGGGTGACGCTGAAAATTATGATATTTTCACATTTCTTTTTCAAACCTCAACATAATTTTTTTAGAACTATCCTTTATTAAGATCCAGAGATGTTTCATTTACAGAACCAACTTTCTAAGGCAGGGAGACATCTTCTGAGCCATTCCCTTAAGGAATAGGGACAGTGTAAAAAGATAATGGATGATCGCAACAAGCTTATGTCAAATATTGTAATCAGTTAACTTCTTACAAACAACAAACTTTTTTCCAATCACAAATGTAAATTTCAGGAGTATACAATTGATGTTTATACAATTTCCTTAGTGATTATTTCAGTGAAGGAATTTTTTGTTTCCTTTGTCCGAATAGCTCAGTATATAGGTATGTGTATTTACAAAAACACAAACTAATAAATGAAAAGGAGAAATAAAAAAAAAGGCAAAAGAAAAAGAAAACAAAAGCAAAATATGTACATAATATACAAGGGTTGTCATCAAGCAAAGTATATTTTCAGGGCTTGGCCATTCACCGGATAAGTTTCAGGATTCCCTTCAAGATTCTACAATCGGAAAGAACTGGGACCCAACTTCTCATCAATTAAAAATGGTCCAAGCCATAGGTTTTGAAATTTCGTGTGCTCTCCCTTTCCCTCATGCGGTTTATCCCACTTTAAAATGAGGTCACCTACTTCGAAATTCCTATCAAAAGTAGAGTTAGAATCGAACCATCTTTTAACTATCTATTGATGCTGATCTAACTTACGTTTAGGTTGGGCTCTTACCTCTTCTAGCTTCATCAAAGCGTTAATTCGGTTTTCCAAAGGGGGACAATCTTCTTCTTGAATTTTCTGCGATAACTGAAGTGAAGGAAGAAGAATGTGTGGTGGAAAAATTGCTTCTCTTCCATAAACGAGAAAAAAGGGGGAGTTACCTACAACAGCTTTTGGTGTTACCCTATCATTCCAGAGCGCGTTTAACAATGCATTGTGCCAATTTTTGCGATTTTCAGCCACCGTTCTCTTGATGATTTTAATCAAGTTCTTATTTGTTGACTCTGCCAATCCATTGCCCTGGGGGTAATAGCTAGCAGAATACTTAAATTTAATTCCTTTTTCAAAGAGAACTCACTCATATCAAGAGAGGAAAAGTAAGAAGCATTGTCGAATACTAAACAGTCGGGAATACCAAAATGAATGATAATATTCGAATTTAGAAAGGCAATTACCTGACTGGTGTTGACAGTTCTTAATGCAGTGGCTTCAGACCACATGGTAAAGTAATCTGTGGCTGTTATGATAAATTTATGTTGTTGTGAGGATGGAGGGTTGATTGGACCTATGATATTAAGGCCCCACTGCTGAAAAGGAGAATCTACTAAAATGGGCTACAAAGGAAAGGTTGGTTTTTGTAACCGCCTTGATGCATTTTGACAAATAGTGCACTTATGACACAAGGCATGGGCGTGTCTAAAAAGTGTGGGCCAGTAATAACCGGCTCTCAAAACCTTATGGGCAGTGGTGTCACCACCAAAATGACCACCAACTTCTCCTGCATGCAACTCTAGCAAGACTTTTTCTGCTTCATCTTTCTCAAGACAGCGCATCAGTACACCATCAAAACTTTGACGAAACAGGATACCATTAACCAAATGAAAGGAGGCAGACCTTAATCTCAACACTCTTCTTTTAGTAGGATCCAGGTGATGAGGGTCTGACCCATGTTCAAGACAGAATTTTATATCGTCATACCACGAACTGACAGAGTTTCATGCGTAATAGATTGCATTTTGATCGTGTTGTCCTAGGTTTGACGTATCACTTTCTTCTTGCTGTCCTGCTACTGAATCAGCGACTAACTTACATAACCCTTGGCCTCTCACTATCTGAGCTAGGGTAATTTATAAGTTGTACTCCTGCAAGGAGGTAACCCAGTTAGCCCTCTTTTCTCCTAGTTCCTTCTGCACTAACAGGTTCCTAACGGCTAGGTAAGGGACAATGACTTTCGTCCTTGACTTCAAAAGATAGGACCGGAAGTGCTGGACTACTTTGAAAATAGTGTAGGCTTGCCGATCTACCGCTGGGTAATTAAGTTCAGTGCCTTTGAAAGTAGAGCTCATAAAGGCAATGGGTACTTCGTTATTTTCAGCGTTCTTTTGAGTTAGGACGATGGCATAGGAACGGTCAGAAGCAAAAGTGTAGAATGTAAAGTCTTGAGAAAAATCAGGGCTCATGAGAGAAGGAGCGTCTATTATGGCCTTCTTTATTGCATTAAAATCTTGATCTTCTAAGGGTCCCCAATGATATTGGGCGTCTTTCTTAATTAGATTCTGTAAAGGTCTGACCATTTCGGAGAAACTGGGGATGAATCTCCTCACAAAGTTAATTTGGCCTAAGAAAGACTTAATAGATTTTTTGGATGTAGGAGGGGGGAGTTTCATGATGAATTGATTCCTTTCGGGGTCGATAATCATTTCTTCGCTTGACACAATAAATCCTAAGAGTTTACCCTGTTCTACTGCAAAGATGGATTTTTTAGGATTCAAGGAAATGTCGTATTACGACATCGTTGTAGAACCGCTCGTAAGTGAGATAGATGATCGGTTTTGTTTTTAGAAAATATAGTAACATAATCTAAGTACACTATGACGGACTGATTGATTAGGCCTCATAAAGTGATGTCCATCGCTCTTTGGAAAGTGGCACCAACATTAATCAATCCAAAGGGCATTTTTCCATAAGCGTAGGTGCCCCACGGGGTGCGGAAGGTAGTTTTAAGTTGGTCTGGTGGAGACATCAGGACTTGGTTGTATCTCGAGAAACCATCTAGTAAGGATAGCCTCTCAGAACTAGATACCTGTTGAATGATCTGTTCCATGGGTGGGACAGGATAGTTGTCTTTATCAGACGCTCTATTAAGGTTTCGAAAATCAACGCATAGTCAGATTTCCCCACTTTTCTTCCGGACAGGGACAAGGTTAGAAACCCATTGAGTGTGCCTAACTGAAAAAATTATCTTAGCATTCATGAGCTTATTCAATTCTTTTTTGATGGTTGATTCAAGCTTAGGGTGCATTTTTCTCAATTTTTGTTGAAAGGGTAAGGTTTGGGGTTTCATAGGGATGAGATGTTGTATGATGTTAGGGTCGAAAGTTTTAAGGTCATCATACGTCCATGCAAAGACATATTTAAATTATTTGAACAATTTAATAAATGCATCTTTTTCTTGTTCAGAACATCCTACCCCTAAATTAATGCACTGCAGATTGTCATTAGTTCCTAAGTTTATTTTTTCATAAGATAACGAGGAACTATTGGTTTTATAGTTGACCGACCTTTTGAATTTATCTTGAAGATCATAAAATTTCTCTAATCTAACTACATATTTAGGGATCGAATTTACCATGTCTGATGAATATTCAGGAGTTCTTGGATCTGGTATTACCATGAAATCGCGCAAATTGCCGTCGTGCATGCGTTCATCTATCACCGCACCTTGAAAATTTTCCTCCATATGCAGAAAGCTAATAATCTGCTAATCATCATCAAAGACTCTCCAGTTCGTGATGTTGTTGGGAATGGATGGTCGGAACAATAGTTCGACAGAGAATGCATCTGGGGACAGGCCTTTTGCAGGAAAGAGTTTAGAAGATACGTTAGCTAATAGATCAGCTTCAGAATTATTCAATCTAGGAATAGAATTTATATTGAAAGAAGAAAATGTATTCATTAAATTCCATACCTCGGATTGGTAGCTCTTAAGATGCAGAGAAAGACAGTGGATAGAATCTTTTACTTGTCTTACCACTTTTTCGGAGTCGCCAAAGACAATCAAGTTTTGAATGTTCATATCCAAATCTTTTCTGAGACCTTGCAGTAAAGTCTCATATTCTGCAGTGTTATTAGTACATTCAAATTCTAGCCTGCATGCAATCAATGTTTTGTTACCTTCCAGATCGATAATAACACAGCCTGCACTAGCTCCTTCTTTGTACTTTGACCCGTTGAAATAAAGAGACCAAATTTGATTTTGATCGAGTGCATGAGATCGTTGTGTAGAAACTGTTGGCTGCGCATATGCTACAATCTTGGACTGTTGTTCTGGATTGATGATAGCTAAAGTCTCGACCATGAAATTGTCGAAAAAGGTATCCATCCGTTGTACTTCGGGTGAATCAGCAGAAGGCGTAAATGGTTCAGTGGGATCGTTCAAATCTGTGACCATGAACTTAAGGTAGCGTTCACGATTTGCCTTGATCTTGTTGGGCTTGTCGTTCTCTGGAAGCCATAGGTGAGACCAATCTGTCGTGAAATAACCGTGTAGCTTCTCCAACTAGTCCCTCCTTAAAAACAGACCATACACTTATGGAATATCCACAAAAATAATATCAATAACTTGATGAACCTTGGGGTTAGACGATAATCTTATAAGCACATTCTTTAGTTCGCCTATAACTTTAACATTGGTTCGATCAAGTTGTATGATTTTTAAGGTGGAGGGTTCAACCTCAACATTAATATTCTGGCACACATACCATGGCATCACATTGGATGACGCTCCTGAGTCTACCATACAATTGTGCAAGTTTCTATTAAAGATTTCGAAAGTTAACAAAAATGGAGGTACATTTTTGCGAGTACTAAGGGTGGTAGCTTGTGGCTTTTTACTCGCAGTTTCTAAAGATACTTTATCTACATTATTTACATTATTTACATTATTTACAGGAAGGATTCCTTTGTCTTGAGGATTGAGATTATTCTTTGTGGGAGTCTTCTAAGGAACTTTGTTCTAAACAACCTTGTTTGAATTACCATTTTTACCATTCTCTGCGATGTTTTGCAAAATTTTTTGTAACAGAAATGGAAATTTCAGTAACTCATAAATAGAAATGTTAGCCCTTAACTTTTTGAGATCTTCAACTATGTCATAGTCTAAGTTAGGGTTCACATGACTCTGTTTAGTTTCAGCTGGTTTAGATTGCTTTGGAGGCGAAGTTGTAGTGTTTTCGGAAGAAGGTTTGCTTGTTGTCTTACTCCTAGTATTATAGGGATGGACTGTATCGAAGTTAGCTTGGAAGATGCTATCCGAGAAGTGTCCAAAAATGTTTGGAGTAGACTCCTCTTCTTGAACCGTCTCTTGTTCAACTACCTCCTCAGGAATCTCAGGAGGCACCAAGTTATCCTAGGCTTCTAGAATTGTTTGAAGGACGTATTGTAGACTTTCTAGATTAAGGCCCTCGGTGGTTGGATTAGGTCGGTTGGTTGGGAAAGGCTTTGAGAACAGGGGTTTATAAGGCCCTTTGCTCAAAGAATATTCTTCGGTCATCCTTTTTAAGTCTATAACTTGATTCGACAGTTTTTGAGCAACTTTAGATAAGTTTTCTAAATCAGAGGTTTCAGGTTGTATTTTACTTTGAGTAGGTCTAGGGAGGATTTCAATCTTCTTTTTGGAAGAAGAACTAGTCTTTGTTTCATTGCTAGTAGAGTATTTAAGACTAAGTATGTCTTTTTCAATCTGGCTGGCCTCTTCGAAGGCTTCTAACAACGTGGATTTCTTAGATCGTTTAACCCAAATAGCTATACTTTGATGCAAAGCTTTGGTATAGTATGCTATTATGAGATTCTCGACAGGCATGGAATCTGTAGGGATTCGGTTCTTAAGTGTTAAGAATCTTTGATTAAAGTCTTTGAATTTTTCTTTTGGGTTCATTCTTAAATTGGAAAGCTCAATGACTAGGACTTCCGAAGGCTTGCTATCTACAAACTTTTCCAAAGAGCACGACTCAAACTTTTCCCAAGACATGATGGTATGAGGTTGTTGGGAAAAGTACCATGTAGATGCATTGCCCTCGAAAGTATAGGGAAACAACCTACAGACAACATCTGCATGCTCGACATTGCAGAGTCTTATGGCTAACATAAACTTTTTAATGTGATCTTCAACGATCTATTTTGAGTCAGGGTCAAACTTGGGAAGCCACTTCTCCAGATGTTTAGGTAAGGGATGCTAAGCTCCAGGTACAGCTACGGCATCCTGGTCGAGCCAAGGTCTAGCAGGATTGTTCTAGTTGGCCATTGGTGTAGTGGGTGTGGAAGGCTACAAAGGGGAACTGCCTTCGTCAGAGGAATCTCCTCCAGAAGTGGAAGGAGATGATGGAGGTGGTGAGGTAGGTATACCATATCCTCCTGCAGCAGGATTGAAGGTTGGATCTGTAGGGTTCACACGGAGATTAGTGCCTCCGAGTTGTTCTCTGATATCAGAGAAATCTAAAGGATGGTCCAAAGGTTTATTTGGTTGCCTCAAATGGGATAAAGCACTATGTGTTCTTATGAGAGATTGGCGGAAAATCTCTTGTATGTCACCACCTGTAGGATTTGGGGTTATTGGTTCAACTGTGACCCGTGGATCGTCGGTTGATGTGGTTGCTGTTTGAGGGGGGATGTTATCATTCGAATGACTTCTTGTCACTATAGGTGAGCGATTAGGTGGTGGAGGGGTCTTACGACCACCTCGTGCAATTAATTAAGTTCAGGCCCTCCTTCTAGCGCCATTTGTTGATGGGTGAAAATGAACACTCACCAATTGGAAGAGTGGATCCGGTCCGGGGTTGTCGAAATAACCCACCCTGATGGGTTTAGCAGCTCTGTTAGCCGATCTAAGTCCTAAGAAAACAAAAAGAAAACTACTCTAAATTAACTAATCTAAATAAAAAATAACAATTAAAACAAACTAATAAACAAATCTAAACTATTATATATACAATTCACTATCTAATACTATAATAACTCTAATTCTATAAAATCAAATATTCAATTACTAACAGAATCAAATTTAATTACAAATGTACAATATTTACAAATTACAGATTTGAATGAAAACCTGCAAAACTCATTTGTAATCTGTCCTCAGACAGCTAGACTATTTGTTTTTTGATTTTATAACTTTATGAAAAAGAAATAAAATAAAAACTAACTAAACTAAGAAACTAAAATAATAACTCTAACTACAAATCTAAACTATACATACATCTATCTAAACTACTTATATTAAACTAACAAACTAATTATTAGCCAAAATAAAAAAATGACCTGAAGTAGCGCTTCAGGTTTGTCCTATATGCAGTGGTTGCTATAATTGTTCGAAGGGAGGAAACCCACACCGGATTATCCACGAGCTCCTAGTAAATGGGAAGCTGTTGTGCTCTTCAAATATAATTACAGGAAAAACAAGACATAAAAATTTACAACAATCTTATGATTTACAAATCATAACATTTAGATAAATCTGCGTGTA
>JASDQU010500370.1:100770-112091 GCA_032191745.1 Picea mariana
ACATGGTGCAGAGAGGAGCCTTAAAGCTCCAGTACATTAGCACGGATGAACAAGTTGTTGATGTGTTGACCAAGCCTCTATCTCGTGTAAAGTTTGAGCACTCTCAAGATAAGCTTGCTATAGTCCGAAAGGACCTTCCTCGAAAGGGGGAGTAGTTGATGTGATGAGACATCTCTTACTTCCGACCGGATGGTTGTGACGTAAAGCAAGATGATGTGATATGACTAGCACTAAGCTTTCGGTTGGATAGTTGTGACGTAAAGCCAGTATAGTATCATGCTTCCGACCTGATGGTTGTGACGTAAAGCATGATGAGTACCTTGCTTTCGACCTGATGGTTGTGACGTAAAGCAAGATGATGAGATGAGACTAGCACTGAGCTTCCGACTAGATAGTTGTGACATAAATCCAGTCTAGTATCCTGCTTCTGACCTGATGGTTGTGACGTAAAGCAGGACGAGTACCTTGCTTCTGACTTGATGGTTGTGATGTAAAGCAAGATGATGAGATGAGACTAGCACTGAGCTTCTGGCTGGACAGCTGTGACATAAAGTCGGTCTAGTATCCTGCTTCTGACCTAATGGTTGTGACGTAAAGCAGGACGAGAACATTGCTTCCAGCTTGACAGTTGTGATGTAAAGCAAGACGATGAGATGAGACTAGAACTGTGCTTCCGGCTGGATAGTTGTGACATAAAGCCAATCTAGTATTATTATGATGAGTCGGCCTCGTGCTGTGATGATGATGATGATGTATCAGTTTTACACTAATACATATTGATGCAGATGATGATTGCATTCCTTTGAGAATGACGATGTTGCGGATGAAGAAAACTTCTAATGATTTATAGATACGTCAGTCAGTGTTCCAAGATGATATTGATGATGATGTCCTCTCACCCACTTGATGTTGTTGATGATAAAGGCCTCTCTCTCAAACATGATGTTGCTGAAGAATACCCTTCTTGTTAAGGGGGAGTGTTAAAATAATGTAACTGCAAAGTGTATTCTTATTATTATTTGATATATATTCATTGGATCAATCCCCATTGCGGATTGATCATGTCGGTTATTATAAAGGACCAAATCCTCTTTTGTGGATTGGTCAAAAGATAATTGTAATAGGCAGAATAAGAAGTCGACCCCAGAAGATGTTAAAGAGGCCCCGAAATATAATAAAGGTGGTTATAACCACCCAGTTGGAGAAGTCGGCCCTGCCAGTGAAGAGACACTTCACACGTGCCAGTCTTGTATAAATAAGGAGGCTAGCGCCTCACTTAGACACACAACTCACTTGCTCATTGAGAGACAAGTTCCGGATCTGTAGATAGAGAAGAAGGAGAGAGAGTGGCGCATCTTTGGGAGAGGATCTTCTGTATTAGTTTGAGTTATCTCTTATGATTGTGTATTTCTCATTGATCTTGTATTATGCTATTGTTATCTATTGAAATGCAAAGAATTATAATAATGGCTTAAACTTTAACAGAATGACCCCTTCCCCACCATCCTTGAGTAGGAATCAATGGATCTATGGAATGCCTTCAATGATTCTACACAATGTTTGGATCTAAGATCCAATGGGCCAAAACCCAATGTTACATGTAGTTTCCTTGTGAGATTCCTTACTGCCTTTCAGACCAAGGGTGGTCCCAGATTTAGTCATGGCAATTTTTTAAGTTTTAAGGAATCCCCTTTTTACTTTCAAGMTTTGCCCAAGGACTCGTAGGAAATGGTGATTCAAAGGGTGGAAAAATAATTTAAAACTGGATTACTAAACCCCTACCTTTGATACTCTGTTTTCAAATCACAATAACCAAAATCTTGATTGTAGAGCATATATATTTACTCTTATCAAGTCCCCTTTATCCCTTCCATATCAAAKTCTCTCCAAAGCTTTCATTGGGAAAATATTTAAGGAGGTAAAGAATTTCATATAGTTAATTGAAATCTTTGTTGCACTCATAAACAGGCAATCTTCATAACCAATATGTAGACCCAAGCTTTGTGTGTGAAGTGGATCATCTTATCCCTTTAAGGAATGGGGTCCTAGAAAGTGTGATTATATAATTGGATCAATCCAAGAGCTCCTTCTAGCATGAAACCATTATCAAGCCTAAACCTTAAAATTTTAATTTTCACCCCATCCATGATCAAAATTAAGGGAACTTTTCTTGCCCTGAACATTTAGAAAGCTTGGTAAGATATCAAAGCCTTTCTTGGATTGGTAGAGCCAAGGATTCAAGTTTGGCCTCTCTTTCAATGAAACATTCATTTGGTGGTTTCCTATCCACCTACACAAAGGAAAGAGTATGTTCAAATCACCATATATGTCAGCCTTGAGATTTACAAAAGAGAAATTACAACTATACGCAAAAAAATTTACACTTGGGTCAAAGATCGGCTTAATTAGCCTAAGATAAAGAAGCACTTCAAACTCTCCAACTCAAATAGGTTAGGTTAGTTTTGGATCGTGCCAATGAGCTCATACATAATATTAATGTTAGGTCTTCAACCTCCCATCAACTAGTGGAAGCACTATGATCCAAGTGGATATTGGTGGCCACCCACATATTCCAACTAGCTCCTCTTGACAGTTTTTAGTTCAGCACGTTCTTCTGCAATTCTTTGTAATTGTGGGTTCTACACTTACGGGGTTGTCTGAAGCCCTACACAGCTTTGAGGTGGATATTGGTGGCCACCCACCTAATCCAACTGGCTTATTTTGGAAGTTTTCATATTAGTACATCTTTATGTACTTTCAGGGTCGTTTTAGGGCCCTAAACAATGTTTTTTTGGCTTGTCACAGTCAAACTGTAGGTGAAGTTAGAGTTTGATAGCATAATTTGTAGTTCTCGAAAAGACCTTTCCAACGGGCTATCACACACCTAAAACGAAGGTCGTATGCAAAAGTTACGACCCCGGGAAGTTGAGGTACCAACTTACCCATCGAAGCCAACATAACTTTTGGTGTTTCATCTCCTAGGGTTAGGTTTTTTTATGTCTATGGTTTTGGCATCCATGAGTAATGTTAAAAAGGCCTATAGAGCTTCATTGTAATCATTATGCTCAGACTGATGCACATAGCAGCCACATCTCTTCTCAGAGATAGCTACCACCATTCGAGCAAGTTGTTTTCAGTTCTGCAGTTTTACAATTTCAACATATTTTATTTATTCAATAGAAGTTATTGTTCATTGGATACATGTTGTTGTTCTCCATATCTCTATGTTATTGTATTCAATCTATTATTCATTTTGTTCCACTCATAAATCTGGATTAGTGGTATCAGAGAGGTTTGCACTTCATTTATTTTTCTTCGTGCATGTCCCCGACAAGAAAGGTCGGTCACGCCAAGCCCGACAACAACCCATGGGGGAGGAAAAGAAAGATGATGGAGTAGGAGATCCTTTTAAAATGTTGCTCGAGGAATCCCTTGCGCGACAAAGGAACGAAATGATGGACAACTTTGCACAGATCCTTCGGCGGCTACCCACAGGAGACGCATCTTCATCAAGCGGTCATGCAACCCCCTTCAAGGTACAAGTAAATTTAGATATTCCATTATTTGAAGGACTGATAGATGCAGATGTTGTAGATAAATCGTTGAATCTACTTCGAAGGGTATTTTTCGGTCCACAATTTTTCCGACAGGGAAAAGATTACTTTTTCACTCCTCAAGGTCGTTCCCCATGTTAACGACTCGTGGGATACTTACTTTGAGCAAAGGGCCATAGAGGAATCTACAATATTTGCGGTCGCCCCCACATGGGATTCCTTCGGGGATGTCATTAAAGAACAACACTGCCTTGTTGGAAGCTACGAGGACCAATACACAAGATGGACCACGCTGCGTCAAGAAAGGGACCAGACAGTACCAGATTTCACCAATATTTTTCATACCCTGCACACCAAATTCGGTATCAAAGACTCTGAACGACATCTGGTGCTCAAATACCGCAGTTCTCTGCATAGATACATTCAAACAGAAATGGAGTTTCTGGACATTGCATCATTAGGTGCGGCTTATAGATATATTGTCAAGATCAAGCAAAAATTTAAGCAGAAGAGGCGAGAGTTTGGATCTGCAAACTCCTCACAGTCGAAGCAGCACAAAGGCGGCCCCAACCCACAAAACAAGGGACAGAGCAAAGATGGTCACTCTCATGACAACCAGTCCAAGCCGCAATACAAAAAGGGTAATGAGAAGTCGAAGAATGGCATGGAAAAATGGTGTGAATACCATAAAAGCCCTTGGCACAACACCGAAGAATGTCGCTCCAAGCAGTCACTGGTGGTCGAGCTGAAAGCTTCCGAGTCAGAGGCAGATTCTGACTCCAAATCAAATCCAGAAGGAGGAAAGCAGATTATCAATGTCGAACCCAGTGCCATTGTCGATACCACCAAAGTCCAACCAAGCGAACCAGAAGAACCAGAGGAAGGGGAACGTCTCTTTCACTCACAGGTGTGGGAAAGGGGGCTCCGCTTCATTTCATTGTCGATAGCGGCAGTCAGAAGGACATGATCTCAGCAGAGGTTGTCAAGCGGTTGGACCTGCCGACAACACCGCACCGCAACCCTACATCATCGATTGGCTTCGCCAAGGAAGAGATCTCCACATCAGCCAACAGTGTCGTCTGCCCTACGGCATCAAGCCCTTCAAAGACAAGGTATTGTGTGATGTTGCTCCCCTTGAAGTTTGTGATGTTCTTTTAGGACAGCCATATTTGTGGAAGCAACATGTTGTGTATGAGTCTAGACCCCACAATATTATTATTACTTTGGGTAGACAATTGTATAGGATACCAGAGGTAGTGTCTCCTACCGTTATTTCTTTAATCTCTGCTAAGCAATGCAGTAAGGTCATTTCACAGACCGGGAAATTCGTCTTCTTTGTGATCCGTGCTCACAGTAAGCATAAGGTCATTGCCACATCTGTGGCCTCTACAAAGAGCCTCTCTTTACAACAGAAGCAAGTGGATGGGATCATGGAAGAGTACAAAGACATCTTCTCCTCACCCATCGTGGTACCGACGCATTGTCAAGTCAAGCAGCCAATTGATCTAACCCTCGATGCACCTCTGCCTAATGGACCAGTCTATCATCGCTCGTTGATGGAAAATGACGAAATCAAGTGTCAGAGCCAAGAGTTGCTTCAAAAGGGGCACATCAGACCCAACTCCTCCCCTTGCAGAAGCTCGATTGCACTGGTGCAGAAGAAAGATAGGACATGGCGGATTTGCATTGATTGCAAATCATTAAAAAAATCACAATCATGAACTGATACACAATTCCTCAAATGATGACCTTGACCAACTCAAGGGGGCAAAGTTCTTCAGCTAGATTGACCTAAAGTCTGGCTACCACCAGGTTCCCATCAAACCAACTAATGTATGGAAAACAACTTTCAAATCTAAAGAAGGTCTATTTGAATGGTTGGTCATGCCCTTTGGCTTAACAAATGCACCAGCCACTTTCATGAGGTTGATGGATGATGTATTGAGACCCTTCACCAACGCTTTTGTGGTGGTATATTTGGATGGCATCCTCATCTTCAGCAGAACTTGGGAGGAGCACATGCAGCATATTCAGCAGGTTTTGAGCACTCTGCAACAACACAAGCTATATGTCAACTTGGAAAAATGTTCATTTGGCATGAACAAGGTCCAATACTTGGGCTATATTGTTGATGAGCATGGGGTACATATGGATCTAGCTAAGATCCAAGTCATTCATGACTGGCCAGCCCCGACCACACTAACAGAGCTTCGGAGCTTCTTGGGACTTGCCAACTTCTATCGACAGTTCGTGTTGGGATTCTCCCATATTGCATGGGTCCTCGACCAAGTGACCAAGGGCAGTGGCAGGGCAAAGTTCACATGGTGGAAGGCACAACAACAAGCATTTGATGATCTGAAGCATCGTTTGTGCCTAGCTCCAATACTCTCCTTACCCGATCTGCAACAACCATTCAAGATTGAGACTAATGCATCTGACTATGTTGTAGGCGCAGTTATCACTCAGCATGGTCATCCAATAGCATACCATAGTGAGACACTCTAAGATATTGTCCGAAGATACCCCACCTATGACAAGGAAATGTATTCCATTATGCAAGCATGTCGTTAATGGAAACATTACAATCTGGGAAAGGAGACAATCACCCACACTTATCACAAGCCTCTGCAGTTCATATAGACACAAGGGAAGTTGCAAAACGACCACCATCAAAAATGGTCCACCTACCTGTGGCAATTCCATCTCAACATCAAGTATAAGACAAGGAGCACAAATCATGTCGTTGACTGCCTCAGTCGACCTCCCGTGACTGCACTCACCACTGTGCTCCATTCCTGTGGGCATGAGGCATCTAAGTGGCCTCAACTTTATCAACAAGATCCTGACTTCGCCACCACCTATCAGGTCTTGGGTACAGGCGCGAATGTCACCGATTTTCACATTCAGGATGGATTGTTATGCCAGCTGGGCCATCTCTGTGTTCCTATAAGCAAGCATGAAAAGATGATTTGGGAGGCTCACTACAGTCGGATGGCAGGACATTTTGGCGTGGTCATTCTACAGAAACATTTTTATTGGTCGAAACTTTGATGAGACGTCAGCAAGTATATCAGATTTTGCATTGCCTGTGTCATTGCCAAGCCAGCCATTACGAAGCAAGGCTTATACACCCCTCTGCCTACTCTCGAAAGGCCTTGGGAATCCATCTCGATGGATTACATGTCTGGCCTTTCATCCACCAAGCAAGGCAATGATTGTGTATTTGTGGTGGTTGATCGGTTTTTGAAGATGGCCATCCTCATAGCCTGCAAGAAGAGCATCACAGTGGCAGATACTGCCAAGCTCTTCTTCGAACAAGTGTGGGTCCATTTTGGGATACCACAAACTATCATCTCTGATCGGGACAGCAAGTTCCTCAACGCATTTTGGTCAAGTCTCTGATCATTGTTGGACACCAAGCTCACCAAATCCACTGCCTTCCACCCTCAAATTGATGGCCAAACAAAGGTTGTCAATCGGATGATTGTACACATCCTACGCGTGTATAAATCTAAGCATCCGCATACATGGGATGAGAGTCTTCCCTATGTTCAGCACAGCTACAGCAGGGCTCTCCATAGCTCCACCGGCCATAGCCCCTTTCAAGGGGGGCTGGGATTCCAACTCTTGGGTTCCATTGATGTTGCACTACCTCTTGCAACAACACAGACAAATTATTCCCATGTTCAGTTTGAGGCTAACAAAGCCACCAGATTCATTGAACGGATTCAGCACATCCACCAACAGGTCCATGAGATTTTGCAGAAAGCCAATGCTTAGTACAAGCAGTGCCATGATCAACACCAAGTACCGCAAAAGTTTCAGGTGGGAGACAAGGTCTGGTTACATTTGCAAAAAGAACGCCTTATAGGGCCCCATCAGAAGCTTTGTTCACTTCGTTATGGGACTTACACTATCACCAAGGATGTGAGTGACAATGTTTTTGAGCTCAACACTCCCCCCTTCCTTAGCTTGCACCCAGTGTTCAATGTGGACCTCCTCCGRCCATATTTTCCACCATTATTAGACACCTCGGAGATCGCAGAACAGTTGACACCAACAGAGTTCAACCCTGACTRCATGGAACAGGCATCCAYTGATCAGATAGTGGACACACGGGTCAAGGGCACTCACCAGCAGAGGATCCAKCTTTATTGGGTTGTCAAGGCAGGGCAACTCCTGCACCAAGGTAGTGGCTCACCCGGAGCCAAATTCAGCAAAAATTTCCTCACCTGATGGGGGCACTCAACGCAATGGAGACCATTGCTTCCTAAGGGGGGGAGGACTGATCCAGGTGGATACTGGTGGCCACCCACATATTCCAGCTAACTCCTCCAGACAGTTTTTAGTTCAACACTTTCTTCTCTAATTCTTTGTAATTGTGGGTTCTACACTTTCGGGATTGTCTGAAGCCCTACACAACTTCCAGGTGGAGATTGGTTTTGGCATCCAGAGAAATAATCCAACTGGATTATTTTGGAAGTTTTCATATCACTACATCTTTTTGTACTTTCAGGGCCATTTTGGGGCCCTAAACAGTGTTTTTTTGGCTTGTCACAATCAAACTGTACACAGAGTCAGAGTTTGACAGCATAATGTGTAGTTCTCGAAAAGACCTTTCCAACGAGCTATCATGCGCCTAAAACGGAGGTCGTATGCAAAAGTTACGACCCCGGGAAGTTGAGGTACCAACTTACCTATCGGGGCCCACACAATTTTTGGTGTTTCATCTCCTAGGGTTAGGTTTTTGGATGTCTAAGGTTTTGGCATTCACGAGTAATGTTAAAAAGGCCTCTAGAGCTTCATTGTAATCATTCTGCTCAGACGGATGCGTTTACCAGCCACGTCTCTTCTCAGAGATAGCTACCACCATTCGAGCAAGTTGTTTTTAAGTTCTGCAGTTTTACAATTTCAACCTATTTTATTTATTCAATAGAAGTTATTGTTCATTGGATATCTATTGTTGTTCTCCATATCTATGTGTTATTGTATTCAATCTGTTATTCATTTTGTTCTGCTCATAAATCTGGATCACACTAAAACTAGAATCAATCTAACTCCTTCAAAAAGTATAAACCAACTACTGGGTATCAATGGAAATTTCATAAAGCTATTCTAAACACTCTTAACAAACTCTAGATAATTGAGTCAAAACAATCAACCTAGCTATTTTGTCATAGAAACGTGTAGATATCCTTTGTGGAGCTAAAAAAAAAGCCTTCTTTGCTTGGTCCCCTATCTTGGAATGGAATGTCACAAACCATTGGTTTATTTGCCTTGGAATTCCTCAACCCATATGACCTTTGTGCGGTTGGTCAAAGCCTCAAACATATTTTATAGTTTTGATCTTTTGTTAGGTATTCCTAAAAATGAGCCTTGTATTTCTCTGGCTCGCTCTCCCTACTAGACTCTCATGGAAATTTACCTTGTTGGGCCTGGGCTATCAAGTTTCATGTATTTTAGCAACTTATTAGAATTGAAATTTCATTTTCTATCTAGAAAGAAGGATGATGTTTTGTTTAATCAAACCCCAAAAGATAAGATTATTTTCGATGCTAATAGCATTATGATTTGTGTTAATCTCCCATTATAGATTTGTTGGAGTTACATCACACACACCTAGGATTTCTTTTTCCTAAGGTTTTTATTTGTTTATTAGTCATAATTAGTCATTATCCAGTCTCCTATATTTTAGGAGAGAATATTCCACCTGGAGAATATTCTCTTTCAGTTGACACTTCAGTTTGACTAATTGAGTTGAGTTTAGATATTGCATTGGGATCAACACCATGCTAATTCGACCTTGCCTTGGTATCATCACCAGAGTGGCGCATTAGCCTTGATTCCTTGAGTTAACTCCTCACTACTCTTTGTTCAGTCAGTGAACTGAAGACTAGTTGACTAGTTAACTCAACTAGGTGGCAGTTCACTCCCGTAATTGCCTGAGAGAATAGAATAAGTGGTAGTTCACTCCCGTAACTGTTGGTGTGTGTCCAGATCACTCTAGACCACCACTATGATGACTTGGTTCACCTCAAGTCAAACTCATTGAGATATACAGAGTATATCATGTGTAAATTATTCATTATTCACAACGGTTAATGAGAATTCTTCCATTCTTTCTCTCCTTTCTTCTATTCTCTCTGCAAATGTGTGTATCATTGTTTAGCTAAATCTATTTTGTGCAGGTTCAACACATTTACATGGTATCAGAGCCGACGAACTGCTAAGCAAAAGCTACACCAAAAAAATTTGCAGGTACAAAAGATTGAAGACAGCGGAAAGATGGAATTCCAAAAAGAATTCATTCTTACACCTTACAACTATTTTGCATGGAAGGAGAAAATAGCCATACATCTCTTATATAGAGGGTTGTACAGGTTAACCATGAATACAGATACAGAACCGACAGCATCCATAGAAAAATCCAAGTACTTAAATCGCATGGATGAGGCACTCGGAACAATTTGCAATCTTATCTCTCCTGATCTCCTTTTTCACATATCTTCCTTTAAAACTCCCAATGAAGCCTGGAAAATCTTGGAAGGGCTCTTTGGCAAACAGGATGAGATGAGGGGACACATGCTAGAGGTGGAGCTGCTCACATTGGATCCAAAAAGTTTCGACAATATCCAAGATTTCTTTACAAAATTCAAGGATTTACTGTCGCAACTCAAAGCTTGCGGGATTGATAAATCGACGGAGGAGAAACAAATGGTTCTTACCATTCTCTCCAAACTTGGTCCTGAATTCTTTGTATTCGTATCTGCATTCCATACTGTCARATTCGCCTCTGGARCCACCTGGAAGATGCCTTCTCTTGAAGACTTTATCGAATCCTTGACACAAGAGCAAACTAAGCTCATCAACATGGGCGCTATCAAAGGCCCAAGGGCGCATGCACTCACTATGCATGATGGCAGCCACAAATATCAGAAATCTAAAGATAAAGATAAGCAAAAAGCTCATGCACATACGAAGAAGTAAGGGTACACAAAACCCTTCATCGATGCCTCCAGATACAAAGGAGAAAAGGGAATAAAATGAGAGAAATGCACATACTGACACAAAGGATTCCATTCGGAATCCGCATGCATGCAAAAACAAATAGATCTGATGTCTCAGATACTTCAGCAAAACAACCTTGGAGATCACATCCCCGAGGGTGCAAAGAAAAAGAAGCCAGAAGTTTCCAATTCCAAGAAAGACAATTCTAGCCATGCCTTGATTGCCATCAACTCCTCTCCCGATGCTTGGATCGTAGACTCAGGAGCATCACATCACATGGCTGCCTCAGAAGCAGTATATTCTTCGTTGGATGCAAGCAAAGGTCCTCCTATTCTGATGGGGGACAACTCTTCTATCGAAGTCACCGGCAAAGGAAGGATTGAATTCACCAACGGAAGCTTCGAGAATGTGCTGCATGTTCCCAAGCTTTCTGTCAACCTTCTCTCTGTGTATCAGATGACAAATTCTGGCACCGGAAAGAAAGTCATCTTCACACCAAATTCCGTGGACATCTACGACATGCAAACCAACTCTAGGGCTGCTACCGGTGAGGTAAATCATCAATCTAGATTGTATACATTTTTTGAATTCATTGAACCTAATTATGTTTTACTGCTTACTCATGCTGATGAAAGTAGTAGGATATGGCGTGAAAGGTTTGGACATTTGAATTTCAGATACATGCAACAGCTTAGCAAGCACAAATTAGTTGATGGTCTACCAGACATCCATTTCTCCAAGGGAGTGTGTGAGGGATGT